>CAUDMG010002025.1:200000-370684 GCA_958450375.1 Homarus gammarus
CCCTGCATAGTTTTTGAGGTTTGTGTATTATTAAGCTTTTCTGGGTGTATTTTGCATGCTGATCTCAAAAATGTTATCCATTTTGCTCAATCAGGTCAGAATTTTATGCTATAGCATTTTAAGCGGAGATTCAGGTAAAATATTGGCATTTTTCGCTCAAAATGGGGTCCTCATATTCGTTCATTAAAAAAAATCATCCGAGACATTGGCAAGCCTCACAGAAAAGATTTCGGTCAGTTTTAATGCCCTTACGATGCATTTAAACACACCCACGTGCTCGCCGGCCATTTAAATGTCCGCCGTGACGCAAAGGAAAAGAGTATATGTCCGTGTTTTTTTACATATATTTTTTCACAATTAAATTTCTTTTTCATCTGGTGGTACATGGCATGTACTAGCAACCACCCCGATGTGCCTCTGAAGTCTAGACCCTCAGTCAGTGTCTCTCGAGACTTCAAGAAAGTGGGAGTGTGTGCGTCTCTCTCTCTCTCTCTCTCTCTCTCTCTCTTACACACACACACACGCATATTTCTAATTATATACACACCTGTTATTTCTTCTTACAGAGTTGTACATTTAATCATGAATCGGAAGTGCAAGAACGACCCAAACAGGTTTTGCTATGTGTGCGGTTGTGTAACAATGACAGACCGACAGTGCACCATTACTCCCCTAGTGAAAAACTTATATCATGCATACTTTGGAATGAAACTTGGAGACCAAGATAAAGCTTTTGCCCCTCACATGTGCTGCAAAACATGTGTTGAAAATCTGCGGCGCTGGAGCAACAAGAAGATTCAACGTCTACCATTTGGCATTCCTATGGTATGGAGGGAAGGCAGAGATCATACCACGGACTGTTACTTCTGCATGACAAACTTCAGGGTGAGTTATACTAATACATCACTACTAATATATCAAATGCAGTTTGTTCATGCATTCTTAAATATATCTGTAAGTTAATATGTTATGCTATCTTGATACTAAATCTTTCGTTCACATTTCAGGTATAAACAGGAAGAACAAACATCATGTTAAGTATCCAGATGTACCCTCAGCCATCAAACCAGTTCCTCACGGACCAGGAATACCAATTCCAACTCCACCAGAAAACTATAGGGACATGATACTCGATGACGATCATGATATCGATGAAGACATAGAAGAGACTGACGCTTCTAGTACATACTTGCCCACAGCTTCTGCAAAAGAGCCCATACCCTTCAGTCAAGCTGAGTTGAATGATTTAATAAGAGACTTGTGCTTGTCTAAGGAGTCAGCTCAACTACTAGGATCACGGCTTTGCGAACACAATGTCTTAGCACCAGGAACAACATTTGCCTGGTACCGTAACCGTGACAAGGAATTTCGCAAGTTCTTCAGTTTTGACAAGGAAACTTCATTGGTGTATTGCAACAATATCAGTGGACTCATTGCAGCTATGGGAATATCATACAATATATCAGAGTGGCGGCTCTTCATTGACTCATCAAAAAGAAGCTTAAAAGCTGTGTTGTTGTTCAATGGAAACCAGGTCGCGTTTGTTCCGGTGGGGCATTCAGTGCAGATGGATGAGAACTACAACAACATGGAGTATCTGTTAACTGCTCTGAAGTATAAAGACCACAATTGGAAGATCTGTGGAGACTTGAAGGTAATTTAATACACCAAAAACAGTTGCTTTCAAAAACTGATATTTTGTTGACAGTTTTTCTAATAGGTAATTATGTCTGCCGACATACTGTCATATTATGAAGTGTTATTATTTTTTAATAATAAAACTATTCAGCTAAACATATTTTTAATCTGTTTTTTCCACAGGTTGTGTCCATGGTGCTGGGCCTACAAAGTGGCTACACCAAGTTTCCATGTTTCCTCTGTCTGTGGGATAGTCGAGCAGACAAGCAGCACTACATGCAATTTCACTGGCCTGCAAGAAGTGGACTTACTCCAGGTTCTCACATTGTTGTTGCCCATGCTCTGGTGAATCTGCAGAACATTCTTCTTCCGCTACTGCACATCAAGCTCGGTCTGTTCAAAAACTTTGTAAAGGCACTTGACAAAAAATGCCAGGCTTTCAATTTTCTGAAAGAAAAATTTCCATAAGTCAGTGAGGCAAAGCTGAATGCAGGAATTTTTGATGGCCCTCAGATCAGAGAGCTTTTCAAAGATCCCAAGTTTGATTGCAGCATGGATGTAAATGAGAAGAAAGCCTGGCATGCCTTTAAGTCTATTGTCTCCAATTTTCTTGGCAACTACAGAAGTCCAGAGTATGGACGAGTTGTTGTGGGCCTACTTCTGAGCTACAAAGTTCTTGGTGCACGCATGTCCATCAAGATGCACTTCCTCAACTCCCACTTGGACTACTTTCCAGAGAACTGTGGTGATGTGAGTGAGGAACAAGGAGAACGCTTCCATCAAGATATCCGTGTAATGGAGGAGCGGTACCAGGGTCGCTGGGATATCAACATGCTCGCCGACTACTGTTGGTGTCTGAAACGGGACGCCCCAGACACCAACCACCAAAGAAATTCTCTGCGACAGCCATTTATGCATGTCTAACTGTGAAGGCATCTATGTAGTTGACATATTTTGGTCCTATGTGTTGTGGTTACATTTCTTATGATATATTTTGCATAAAAATTTTGACATCATATTTAAGAATTTCGATTTTTTCCTAATTCCCATAGCATGAAAATCTGACCTGATTGGGCAAAATGAATGGCATTTTTGGAATCAGCACGCAAAATACATAAAGAATCAGCTAAGAAACCCAGCACCTCATGATTTTTTTTTCAAATGCAGCCCAGTGTAATCCTTGGTGAAAGCGAAAGTGTTCCACCTGACAGTAATCTTTAACATCTAAACCCGCGACATTGTCTTTTTTTGTTGGTGATGGTGATGGTGGTGGTAGTGGTGGTGGTGGTAGTGGTGGTGTTGTTCTTGGTGGTGTTGGTGTTGTTGGTGGTGGTGTTGATGATGTCGTTGGTACAGTCTCACCAAAAAGTTCGTTAGCTCTCCCAGCCAGCTATTGGTGTATTGCCTGCTTCAGATGTTTGAGACTGTCTGAGTACCATCCAGAACATGGAACCGATAAGGATGAATCTAAAGGTTCGAAGTAACAGACTCAAGTTCATACATCTGAAGCAGGCAGTGCATCCATAGCTGGCAGGAAGAGCTAACGAACTTTTGGGTGAGACTGTACCATGGTGGTGGTGGTGATGATGTTGTTGGTGGTGTTGGTGATGTTGTTGGTAATGGTTGTGGTGGTGGTGGTCGTGCTGCTGTTGTTGATGTTGGATGTGGTGTTGGTGATGTTGTTGGTAATAGTGGTGGTGATGATACTGTTGGTGGTGTTGGTGATGACATTGATGTTGGTGGTCGTGGTTTTGTTGTTGTTGATGTTAGTGGAGGTGGTGGTGTTCGTGGTTGTGGTTTTGGTGTTGTTTTTGGTGATGGTGGTGGTGTTGGTTTGTGTTGGTAGCGGTGTTGGTGTTGGTGGTGGTGTTGTAGGTGTTGGTATTATTGTTTTTGTTGTTGCTGGAGTTTGATTTTATTTATTTTGCCGCTTACAGCGGCTACTTTATTGTGCACCCCACACCAATCCTGTGAGCGGTAGCGCAAAATGATTACAGAGTAGAGTTTACAACGGGTCATAATAATTAACCCCCGTTATCAGGATATTATGACACTGAATGCTACACAGTATTTCAATTACATTATTTGTTTAGTTCTATACATGAAGGGTAACTCATTCACAAATGCGTGAGTACATGCGTGTGAGGCAGTATGTCTGGCCTCACACTTTGTTATTCACATTTACGTGAGAAGTATTCAAGCACATTGTGTATTTGGGTCTGTACATGAGAACTGATATAGTTACTAAGTGCAAAAAAGTGGATACAATCTTAATATGTCGGCTATCTTGCCATTAGAGATGAAGTGTTGTGCCATTTCACACACAGTGTGCTTGGACCTGTCCCTAAAAGGTTCTATCTTCACACAGTCGAGGACGTAGTGTTCAAGTGTGTGGCCATATGTCTGGCCACACACTTTACATTTAATCTTGTTTACATCTGCTTGAGGAACATACTGCCAAAGGTACTTATATACTAACCTTAATCTAGCGGTTACAACATCTTGTAATCTAGTGATCTTGTTACTTGCTCCATATACATGTTTCACTTGATACATCTCATCATGGTAAACTATGGATCGACGAGTGCCTGTTTGCACTAGTCTACTTCGTCAAACTCATCAAAAAGTTCTTTCTTAATTACAGTTTTAAGGGTTCTTTTTGACAGACCCAAATTGTATTCAACGGTGTCTTTGTTAGACACGAGTTTGGCGAGGGCATCAACTCTGTCATGTTTTATGAGGCCTATGTGAGAGGGGATCCACAGCAATTTTACCTTGACACCCCGGTCAGCAGGGCACGCATATTTATGTCTGGCTTCAGAGACAAGAGCGTGACAACCTGAGTCGAGGGTGCCAAGGGCAAGTAGTGAGGATAGAGAGTCAGTGATGATGAGACTGTCAGTAACAATGGTTTCAATGAACTTTATAGCAGTGAGTATGGCAACTAATTCAGTTTGTAGAGTGGATGCCCAGTTGTTAATTCTAACTCCTTTCTCAATTATATTACCGTCAGGTTGAGTCACAACAATAGCACTTCCAGCCCTCCCACAGTCAGTGTTAAGAGATCCATCAGTGTAGATGGTCTGTGTGATATTATCATCAGTCTGTAGAGTGTGTTTGTGTTCAAGAGCTCTCAAATTGGCAGTGTGTTGGAGATAAATGCTTTGTATAAATAATTTTTCAGGCGGATACGTCGGTATTGTGATATCGAAATGAACTGTCCTCCAGGGTGGCAGGAAGCGCTGTTGTGTCTCAACTTTGTACAGGTGGCCTAGTCCAAACATCTTCATATGTGTAGCTGTAGTTTGTATCCATTTAGACTCAGCAGTCCCATGGTTCATACATTCTAGCAATTCTAGGGAAACAATGTTATCAGGATCACCACGCAGAAGCCTCAGGGCTATCATGAGGTTGACTTCAATTATTCTATCGTTAACACTGGGTATACCTAGTTCTTTCCTCATATTAAGTACTTTAGTGCTCATGGGACATCCTAGGATAATTCTGAGGGCTTTATTTTGCATTTTCTCGAACTTGTCAACGCCTTTCCCGTCACGAATGACCAGGGCTGGTGCGTGGTAATCTATCAGAGATCTTATATAGCCTAGGTACATTGTTTTAACAATTCTAATATTAGCACCATAGTGCGAGCTGTATCCCGCTACACTTCTAAGAGGTCTCAGTCTGTCAGTACATTGGCGGGTTAGCTGTTGTATGGAAGGTAGGGTATAAGAGACGGAAACACCAAGATATTTAAAAGAAGAAACATAGTCAATAATGTTGTTACCGATCTTGAACTTGGTGGGGCCGCGGCTGCGTATACATGGTTCAGAGTGGTTAGCATTTCACGATGGGTTTTAGTATGTATAAGAATATCATCAGCATAGCTGGTTGAGATATTGCTGGGGTTGTCTGGTATTAAATCTAATAATGCATTCATAAGAACATTGACCAAAGTGGGGCTAAGTACTCTGGAGATGTTCGGGGTACTTGGTTCTAACTACAGGGGCGAACATAAACACCTGTAGAGTTCTGTAGGTTCGTATTAACGGAAATATACAGGAGTGCGCTTACATGCGCTGGTAGTCCTTACACTCCTATAGGGCCAACTGACCTCTCTCTGACCTCTCAGGCGACATGTGGTAAGTGGTACATTAACAGCTTTCAGATGTCGCCAGGCACATTTATCTAAGCGTGTGGTGACATGAAACAGGGGCATTGCCACACGCTACTGACTAGCGAAGTAATGTATATATATAGAGTACATATATGGTATACATACAACATACATAATATACATACACCTCCCCCCCCCTCTCCCCCCCCCCATACGCTCATAGCAAAGTCTTGAGCGAATTTTTTCCTGTGGATCCGTTCTGAGCGTCGAGGGGCCTAATCACTGAAAGGGGGGGGATATGGGACTCAACACTGGTGATGGGGTCAGCGGAAGGTGTTACGGGGCGGAGAAAACGGCGGTTCCTTCACCACACACGACCACTGGGTAACCGCACCTGGTAGTCCCGTGACCTGCCGAGACCCATAACTACGCCTACTTTGTCCCAACGTAGGGAGGTCGGGTCCTGAACACGGACTTGGGTGCCGACACTCAACCTGGGGAGAGAACGGGCGTGGTCATTGTAGCGGGCGACGACGTCCTGAACACGTTCGGCGGCTCGGCGATCACAATCCTCTGTCTTGGCCTGCCACCCCTTGGAGAAAGACTGAGGGTGAGCAGGGACACAAGAACAGAGGGGGCGTCCATACAAGACCTGGGCAGGGGTGCGTCCGGTGCAATTGGGTGTGTTGCGGAGCTCAAGGAGACCCTGGTCGAAGGCCTCGCAGTCAATATTCCCAGAAGGGGCCACTTTGAGGATGAGGTGCTTCAGGGATTTGACAGCAGCCTCAGCGTGGCTGTTGGACTGCGGGTAATGAGGCGGTGACAACACATGCCGGACTCCCCATCGGTCGAGGAACGCAGCAAAGTCCTGGCTTGTGAACTGGGGCCCTCAGTTGGTTCGCAGGCGCACAGGAACGCCCACGTAACGTAAGTAGTGGCGGAACTTGCTGATGGTGGCGGCAGACGTCGTGTCCTTACCGCACTTGATGACAACCTGCCAACCAGAGAGACGGTCGACGATAACCAGGAAGGACTCTCCTGACACACAGAAGGAGTCGGCCGACACAGACTCAAAGGGGCGAGTGGGGTTGTAGTTACTCATGAAAGGTTCCTGCTGCTGGCTGGGTTGTAGTACTTGGCGGGGCTAGCATGCCTGGACAGCATTGGAGATGTCGGGGTCGATGCCAGGCCGGACCACAGCCTGTCTTGCATGCCATTTGGTGGCCTCGGCTCCACGGTGACTGTCGTGGAAGCGAGCTAAGGCGTGGGGACGTAAAGCAGCAGGGACAACTACCGAAGGGGAGGTGTCACTGGCCAGAGGTAGGGGCAAGGCGGCAGCAGGGTAGTTGCTGCTCCCTTCGTGCACCCAGTTGGCGTATTTTACCTCGAGAATCGGTTTTGGGAAGTCCTGGGAGATGATGGCTAACTCTTGGCAATGTCTGTAGGACAGCAAAGGAGTCCGGACACCATTATGCAGGTCAATCCAGGATTGACACTACCTCTTGCCAAAGGTGACATGTGCATAGAGTGAACCTAGGGCTGGGGCTATCTGTGAACCGTCTGCCGTGACGCGGAGGTCCTTGGGAGGCGATACTAGATGACTTGGAGAGAGCCCCAAGCTTTGCAAATGCTCGGGACCGATGACCGTAGCCTCAGCGCCGGTGTCGGGCAGCATCTCGAGACAGGATGACACACTGCCGTAGGTCACGATGACGCTGATGTGGTGGGGAACTTTGGACCTGGGACGCGAGGAGGAGTACACTCTCCCGATATGGGTCGGGCTTTGTCCAGGGTCGTCGTGCCTCTGATTTGGCGACTGTGTGTGGCCCTCACTGGTGGAAGGGCTCTGCTGCTTCCGCGACGCTGTGCCTTGGGTTTGTTGGTCGGGCAACACTTATCATAGTGACCCAGACGACCACACACATTGCACTGGACTCGTTTGGCTGGGCACCGTACTGTAAGTGACCAGTGGCCCTTGCGGTCACAACTGTCGCAGGTAGACTCGGCAGCTGGACACACCTCTGTTCCGTGCTGCCTTCCACAGCTGTTGCAAAGGGAGCCGGGCGTTGGCGTGGTGGGCGTTGGCGTTGGGGTAGACTTCTTGTCTTTCTTGTATTAGGACAAAGCCTGGCAGCCTCATAGGAGCGACATACTGTCAATACATCCTTAAGAGAGGAGGAAGAGTCGAGGGAGGTGAGGCATTGGACAAGCTCCTCGTCCTTAACACCCATCAGGATCACCTGCTTCAACTGGGTCTCCTTGCACTGCTGGTGATTACCGGGACATATGTCTATCTCTTCCTAGGCTCTCTTGTGTCGTACATAGAAATCGTCAAAAGTCTCGCCCTCCATCTGTCTACAGCTAAACATTTCTCTCCTGCGGAGAGCTTCATTCCGCTTGTTAGGTTCTGAATAATAAGTTCTATATACAGGAGAGAACACAAACACCTGTATAGTTTTGTAGGTTCGGTTTACTGGATAAGAGTATGTACACAAAGGGAAGCAGCACTCTCCCCGGCTAGGCTCCTTAGTCAACTTCTATAGACGACGTATGGCAAGTGATACATTAGCAGCTTCCATACGTCGCCAGGCACATTAATTAAGCATGTGGGATATGGTAATAACATTGCCACACGCTGCTAGCTAGGCTGAATAAATAATACATAAATGGAGCACATACATAATATACATACATGATATATAATCCAGCATACATAATATACATACACCTCCCTCCCCCCTATACGCTCATAGCAAAGTCTTGAGCGGACCTTTTCTTTTGGATCCGTTCTGAGCGTCGAGGGACTTCATCACTGGGAAGGGTATGGGACTCAACACTGGTGGCGGGGCCAGCAGAAGGCATTGTTACGGGTCGGAGAAAACGGCGGTTCCTCCACCACACACGACCACTGGGTAACCGCACCTGGTAGTCCCGTGACCTGCCGAGACCCATGACTACGCCTACTTTGTCCCAACGTAGGGAGGTCGGGTCCTGAACACGGACTTGGGTGCCGACACTCAACCTGGGGAGAGAACGGGCGTGGTCATTGTAGCGGGCGACGACGTCCTGAACACGTTCGGCGGCTCGGCGATCACAATCCTCTGTCTTGGCCTGCCACTCCTTGGAGAAGGATTGAGGGTGAGCAGGGATACAAGAACGAAGGGGGCGTCCATCCAAAACCTGGGCAGGGGAGCGTCCAGTGTAGTTAGGTGTGTTGCGGAGTTCAAGAAGACCCCTGTCGAAGGCCTCGCAGTCAATGTTCCCAGAAGGGGCCACCTTAAGGATGAAGTGCTTCAGGGATTTGACAGCAGCCTCAGCGTGGCCGTTGGACTGCGGGTAATGGGGCGATGACAACACATGCCGGACTCCCCATCGGTCAAGGAACGCAGCAAAGTCCCGGCTTGTGAACTGAGGCCCTCCGTCGGTTCGCAGGCGTACAGGAACGCCCACGTCACGGAAGTAGTGGCGGAACTTGCTGATGGTGGCGGCAGACGTCGTGTCATTACCGCACTTGATGACAACCGGCCAACCAGAGAGACGGTCGACGATAACGAGGAAGGACTTTCCTGACACACAGAGAAAGTCGGCCGACACAGACTCAAAGGGGCGGGTGGGGATGTCGTCACTCATAAAGGGTTCCTGCTGCTGGCTGGGTTGTAGTACGTGGCGGGGCTTACACACCTGGACAACATTGGAGATGTCGGAGTTGATGCCGGGCCAGAACACAATCTGTCGTGCACGTCGTTTGGTGGCCTCAGCTCCACGGTGACTGTCGTGAAGGCGAGCCAAGGCGTGGGGACGTGATGCAACAGGGACAACTACACGTGCTCTGTACAGAACAAGGTCTCCGTCGCAGTAGAGTTCATCGCGGAGTTTCCAATACGGGAGCAGGGTGTTGTGAAGATCGTAGCGGTTGCTAGGAAATCCATTCCTCACACACTCGACGAGTCGGACATAGGAAGGGTCATCTCGGGCCGCTGTTCGAAGGTCCTCCATTGCCTTGTCGTCATCTGGTGACAGGTCCGAACGAAGGGATTGGACGGCATGGAGAGTGACCACAGTCCTGACGGAAAGAGCGAGGTCGGCGTCGAGTACATGGTCTTCTGGAGTAGGGCGGCTGACAGGAGAGCGGGATAAGGCATCAGGGATGCAGAGCTCCTTGCCAGCACGCCACACTGCAGTGAAGATGTACGCCGAGAGCTTCTCTTTCAGACGCTGGAGGCGAGGGTTCTCAACGGCGTCTAGCGTGTAGTGGTTGAGGATCGGGACAAGCGGGCGATGGTCGGTCACTAGGTGAAAGTGTTGCAGGCCTATGAGGTAAAACCTGCACTTCGACATCGCCCAAACCACAGCCAACAGCTCCAACTCAATAGTGGCATAGCGCGTCTCAGTGTCAGAGAGGAAACGGGAGCCACACTGGACGAGCCGGAACTGCCCTCCACCATGATCCTGCAGTAGGGCGTATCCCAAGCCATACAAGCGTGAGGCATCTGTCTGCAGAACTGTCAGCAAGGCTGGGTCAAACGTGGCGAGGACAGGTGGACGAGACAGGGCCTGTTTCACTTGCTGGAAGGCCTTGTCGTGGTAGGGGGTCCACAGGAATGTCCTCTTGGGGCTCATCAGGGGGCGATGTGGTTGAGCAGCTGCGGAGATGTCCGACGAAAACTCTGCTAACTGGTTGACGAGACCGATGAAGGACCTCAAGTCGGTCAGGTTAGCAGGGGTGGGAAAATCCGTGATGGCGCGGACCTTTTCCGGGTCAGCTGAGATACCATTCCATGAGAGGGTGTACCCACAAAAGTCAACTGAAGAGCTGGCCAGAACAAACTTGTCGGCATTTAGGGTAATGCCGTGCTTCCGGCACCTGTTGAGTACCTCGTAGATACGGCAGAGGTGATCCATATAATCCTCGTCGTACACGAGTATGTCGTCGACCACTTTCACGCAGTTTGCCAGACCTTGTAGAGCAATATCACCTCGAAGACAGAAAGCGTCTCCTGTAGCGGCGAATCCCATGGGGCCACGGCAATAACTGTAACGTCCATGCGGGGTGATGAAAGTTGTGAGTGGTCGGTCTTCTTCGGCAAGCTCTATCTGCCAGTATCCACACAGGGCGTCCATCGTCGTGAAGAAGCGCGCCTTCGGGTTCACACTGCGTATAGCTGCAAAGGGCGTGGGAGAAGGGTGCGCAGGACGAGACACCTGGCTGTTGAGCTTGGAAAGGTCAGTGGTGATCCGAACACCACCTTTAGGTTTTGCGACGACAACCATCGGGTGACACCATGGGGACGGGTCATCGCCGGTTGGTGCAATAATTTCTTGGGCGACCATGGAGTCCAGCTCGTTTTTGACCGCCTCGCGGAAGGCCAGGGGAACCAGTGGAGGGGTGTAAATAGCGAAGGGCTTCGAGTCGTCCCTCAGGTGGATCCTCATGGGGGGACCTGCCATCTTCTTGAGAGGCTTGGATTCCAGAGCGGACTTGGTCACCAGAACGTCGCTGAATTCCTTCAGGAAGTACTTCCGAGCATCCGAAGGAGAGGTGTCACTGGCAAGAGGCAGGGGTAGGGCGGCAGCAGGGTCGTTGCTGCTCCCTTTTTGCACCCTGTTGGCGTGTTGTACCTCAAGAATAGGTTTGGGGAAGTCCTGGGAGATGATGGCCAACTCCTGACAATGTCTGTAGGACAGCAAAGGAGTCTGGACACCGTTATGCACATCAATCCAGGCTTGACACGACCTGTTGCCAAAGGTGACTTGTGCTTGGAGTGAACCCAGGGCCGGGGTCATCTATGAACCATCTGCCATAAAGCGGAGATCCTTGGGGGGCGGTCCTAGATCACTTGGAGAGAGCCCCAAGCATTGCAAATGCTGGGGACCGATGACTGTAGCATCAGCGCCGGTGTCGGGCAACATCTGAAGAAGGGATGACGCACTGCGGTAGGTCACAATGACACTGATGTACTGGGGGACTTTGGTCCTGGGACGCGGGGGGGGAGCACACATTCCTAATGTGGCTCGAGTGTTGTCAGGAGTCGTCGTGCCTCTGATTGGAAGACTGTGGGCGGCCCTCTCTGGTGGAAGGGGGCTGAAGCTTCCGCCGACGCGGTCCCTTGGGTTTGTTAGAAGGGCAACACTTGTCATAGTGGCCCAGACGACCGCACACATTGCACTGGACGCGTTTGGCTGGGCACCGTACTGTGAGTGACCAGTGGCCCTTACGGTCACAACTGTTGCAGGTAGACTGAGCAGCTGGACACACCTGTGTTCCGTGCTGCTTACCACAGTTGTTGCAAAATGAACCGGGCGTGAACGTGGTGGGCGAAGGCGTAGGAACAGACTTCTTGTCCTTCTTGTACCGGGACACAGCGCGTACAGCTGTAGGGGGAGCACGGATGGTAGAGGTGGCACACCTGGCAGCCTCAAAGGAGCGACATATCGTCAACACATCCTGAAGAGGAGAGGAAGAGTCGAGGGAGGTGAGGCGTTGGACAAGTTCCTCGTCCTTAACACCCATCAGGATCACCTGCTTCAACTGGGTCTCCTCGCACTGCTGGTGGTGGCCTAGACATATATCTACCTCTTCCGAGGCTCTCTTAAGACGTACGTAAAAGGCATCAAAAGACTCACCCTCCATCTGTCTGCAGCTAAACAATTCCCTCCTGCGCAGAGCTTCATTCTGCTGTCCTTTGATGTGCCGTTGTAGAACGTTCAGTACCTCCTCTACAGACAGCGAAGAGGTTGGGGGTACCTGCAACGTATGTTCAAAAAAACGCTGAATTTCCAAGGACAGGCACATACGCAGCTGGATGAGTTGTTTAGGCTGTGACAAACTCTGGAGATCCACCATTGTAGAATAATCAGTCCACCGTCGCCGCCATTCACGAAAAGTCTGGAAATTCACATCAGGCTTCAAGATGGGCGGTGTTTGAGCTGCTGCTTTAGGTGGGGCTGGGGGGTGTGAAGGAAGCATGGATGAGGTATCTGAACCAGTCAGTACCGAGGCAGTGTTAGAGCCAGGGGCTTGGTTAACAGTGAGGCGAGATATCAAGGCTTCAAACCGTTCACTGTCTTCCAATCTCCGTTGGTTGTCTCGTTCTGCCTCTGCTTGCCTTCTGTGCTCATCCACCGAACGTCTGTGAGCTTCATCCTCGCGTTTCTCATCTCTCATAAACTTCAGTAAAGCAATTATCTCTGGAGACAACGCTGAATATTGAGGTGAGGGACTGCGCGATGTTGTGGGGGCTGGAGCGTCGTGGCCGGCCTGGTCATCCATCTCTGGGGGACTATCATCCGCTTGACTCATCCAGGCGCTGGGTCCACGGCTACGTAAGGCATGAGACATAACTACTTCATCTGTGTACTGTGTCTTAAATCAGTGTTGACCGGTCAGCCCGTCGTATCAACAAGATTTCAGACAAAAAAATTAATTAAATACACAGATAAGTAGATTATATATATAAAATATATATAAGGAAGCCGCGCGGTAAGCGAGTGTTAGTACATGTATGTGTGTGTGTGTGTGTCCCGGGCAGGCAGAGCGTCTCGCCCCAGCTGTGAGGGGGGGTGGAGGCGGCGCTGTGAGGGGGGGGGAAAGGGAGAAGCGCGGCGACTCCCAGTCAGTCCAGTTACCCTCAGGACGCGGTCAGAGAAGGGTGCACTGAACTCTACTCCTTACAAATGCCCAGAACGTGCCGTATACCTTGGGAACCCTTTTAGAACAAGGTCACACATGAATGGCACGAAACACACAATGCACTAAACACTTCACAGAAAATCACTGTCACTGACACTGCTCAAAGTTGCGAAATTCTTCGAGGAGGGGTGGCGGGTGGCGGTTGGTTGACACTGGGAAGGAATCCATAAGCCGGCTTTCATAAACTTGCACTATCACTCGTAATTATCCAGTAAGATTACGCACTGCGCCATGTTAGGTTCTGAATAATAAGTTCTATATACAGGAGAGAACACAAACACCTGTATAGTTTTGTAGGTTCGGTTTACTGGATAAGAGTATGTACACAAAGGGGAGCAGCACTCTCCCCGGCTAGGCTCCTGATCAACTGCTATAGACGACGTATGGCAAGTGATACATTAGCAGCTTCCATACGTCGCCAGGCACATTAATTAAGCATGTGGGATATGGTAATAACATTGCCACAGGCTGCTAGCTAGGCTGAATAAATAAATACATAAATGGAGCACATACATAATATACATACATAATATATAATCCAGCATACATAATATACATACAATTTCCAAGTTGTTTTGCTGTTCCCGTGTCTTCTCCTTCTCCTTCTCCTTCTTTTGGTTAACTATTGCTTTTCGTATGGGACATCGAGTAGTCAGTGTTTTGTGCTCTCCTTCACAGTTTAGACATTTGGGGGTATCTTTGTTTTTACACTCCCTAAATGTGTGCCCCTTGTTCCTGCATTCTGAGCAGTGCTTGGTGTCCTTTTTAGGGCAGTCTGTAGCCGTGTGTGAGTATTGATAGCAGTTTCACCATGGAGTAAGGGGGAAGAATTCCTCCTGCTCCACCTGGCTGCTGCTGACATGATAGTAGGAGAGACAAAGTCCCTCCTGGATTGCTCTTTGGGTCATGGCTATTTCTGTGAATCTTATTTAGAGCATGGGTGGCAGTCTGAGCAGCTTGACCACTTCCTCCACCTTGGCCCATTGGTTTCTATGTTCTATGTCAGACACCAATTGCTGTTCACCTGCTTCCTCGGTGATCGCTTTATCAAGTCGTTTGACTACAATTGACTTCCTTGCTCGGAGTTGTGGAGGGACTGCAACACCAAATTTTTGCAGACTTGAGTTTTCTTGTGCTCTCGCTCGAGAGGAGTAAATCTACATCATTCTCAGTCAGGCACAGGGCGATGAAGGAGTCCTTGGTCGTGATGAGGTTAGATGTTTTGATGAGTAGGGTTGCACTGAGGAGTCTTGCTAGTTCTGCTTTTCTTTCGTCAGACACGCCCCTTTCATGGGAGCGTATCTGTACCCGGTGTGCCCTCATTTCAGAGAGTACGTGGTGGACAGGCCACCGTTGCGTGGGGTGAGGCTGGAGACCTACCTATTCCAGGAGAGGAGCTTGTCACAGGAATTACAACACCCCCACCGCCCCCGTCAGGGGAGCCTACTTCCCTAGTATCAATGAATGCTCACTTATAGACGTGAGCTCGTGTACCTTATAAGGGGGGGGGGGTGGGAATTCAGGATTGCAACCCATTTCCTAGGTGGACCCGCACGATCACGGTTACCCAGGAAGGCTCGGCGGAGGGATGGGTACTGCTCCTGGCCCCTTTCGTGTTCACAAACTCCTGGGAGGGAGGTGAACAGTTACAGGGGGGACCCAAGGACGAATGCACCTTTAGGGTGCAGGTCCCCAGGCCAGAGCGAAAAAGAAGGAAGAACAGAGGAAGACTAGTCTCTGGTGTAAGTAACACCGGTGGGATCGCGGCCCAGGAAGCCGCTACAGAGCACCCAATCTGGGCCGCCTCTGATCAGGAGACACCCCTTAATAGTGGGGAGACACAGAAAAGGCGTTGTCTGGAGCAAGCTTCCCGAGTATTAAAGTGGTGGAAGTGGTAGTGAGTGGCGTCAGGTGACGGTTAGTGAGTCAACAGTTGAGACAAAGGCTGGCTGGCTTTGGCGGTGAAGGGTCTGGAGAGAGGTCCTATCACGGCGAAGGCTGGCTGGCGAGTAGAGTTTTTTTTTTTTTTTGAGAATGACCTTCGGTCGGTCGGTGATACGGAGAGAAGAGAGCATTAGCTCTGAGGGTGCAAGAAGGGTACAGTACAAGGTAAAGTTCAGACGTTGGAAATATAGGAGAAGGTTAACGGCAGGTTTTGTCTTCCGTTAACAGTGCTGCACTAGAGGACTCTTTGCGGTTAGGGAAGGCCGGTCTCAGCCAAGCTAAACTAAGTTGTTCTATTTGATGTTTCGTTGGGGCACTGGAGGGATGATCCCCATCTTTCTCGTTTCTACTTTTTATTGTGGGTGTTTGTGATCTTTTGAGATCTTTCTTTGTTTGTGGGGTACCCTCCAGGTCCTTGTGTGACTGGAGAGTTGTTCCCATCTTTTGGTTCTTTTTTATTGTGTATATAGAGGCTCTGGTTCTTCGTTATCAGTTTTTATGCTTCTAGGCCACCAACTGTGCGATGTGTTGTTGTTTTCCTCATTTAGTTGGTTAGAATGGGATCCTGTTTTTGATGAATTTTTCCCATATTGCATTTGCTTGGGTGTGTATTCTGGTGTTGAGTGGGTCTATACCGTATTCTGTGTGTATGTCTTGTACTGTTTGTGTGTATGGTGGTCGGTGTTTTGCCGATCTTCTGAGGGCTATATTTTGCAATGCTTGAAATTTAAGTTTGTTTGTTCTTGCTATTGTGTTCAGAGGTATCGGAGGGTATTCTAGGTGTGGTCTGATCAGTGCTTTGTATAGGTGCAATTGCGTGTTGGTGTTTAATTGACGGAATCTTCTGAGCTTTGTAAGTTGTGATTTTGCAATTGGTTTTCCTTCATTGATGTGGGGGATTATTCCGCTTCTCTTTATCTTGAGTCCTAACATTTTTCCGTTGGCAGCATATGGTATTTGTTGGTTATTGACAATAATAGGGTAGGGATTTGTTTTTGCGATGTGAATTATTTTGAGTTTTTGGACATTGGTTTTTATCTTCCATTTTCGTTCATAGTTTTGTATCATTTCTATTTCTCTGCTTGTTCTGATGGCCATCATTTGTTTGGATTTTCCTGGGTACCTGACTATCTATGTGACATCATCTGCGTATGCTATATATTCTGATTGCCGTGGTTGTGGCATGTCTGCTGTGTATACAGTGTATAATGTCGGCGATATATTACTGCCCTGGGGAACTCTACTGTGAAGGTTGAAAGTTTGTCCTAGATGGTTGCCGATGATTAATTTGGGCTTTCTGTTGTCAAGAAAATTGCATAGTAGTGTTGTGATATTGGTAGGTATGTCCAATTTGATTATTTTCAACTTCAGTCCTTCATGACAGACTTTATCAAATTCTTTTGATACATCTCTTAGAATTATATTACATTGGTCTCTGTTGTTTGCAGCATTTGCAATTGATTCGTATATTAGTGCTATTGCTGTGTTGGTTCCTCGATTTTTCCGAAAGCCGTGCTGTCTCGGGTTATATTTGTTTTCTTGGTCCAGATAATTTTTGAGTCTGTGATTGACTATTTTTTCCAAAATTTTACCGGGTGTTTCCAATAGTGAGATAGGTCTGTAGTTCTCTGCCTGCTGTCGGGATGAGTCTGATTTTGGCTATTTTAAATATGGTAGGGAAGAAGCCAGTTGCAAGTGAGGCATTATATATATTTTTAGGCTGTTCGATCATTGACTCAGGAATGTTTTGTAGTACGATTTTATTAATTTGGCTTTTATGTCAGGTGCTTTGTTCTTAAAGCATGCTGTTGTTTTTTCAACATAATTTTGGGTTAACGGAGCAATTATTGGGTTATTAATATTTAATGAATTCAGGTTGATTTTTCTAGTAGGTTTCAATTTCTCTGTGTTCTGGCTCAAATATGTTCTAGTTGCCTATTCTGTTCCTTGGCAGAAGCTTCTATTGTCTTCGTCGTTGATTCTGAATATGTCTTTCCAGTATTCTCTAAATATTGGTTCTTTATCGTGTGAGTCTGTTGCATTTCTTCCGTTTTTGTCCTTTGTGTAGCTAATTTCTTCCGAGTTAGTTCCCATTAGGTTTTATATTTTTTTTCCAGAATGCTTTTGGATTTCTGTAGTCTGCTTGTGTGTCATTGATCAGTTTGTTCTAGTTTTCATTGTTTGTTCTTGCTAATAACTTTCGGCCTTCTTTTAAATCCCTGTATAATATTTTGTTGTCATTGCACCACCTGTGTGTTTTTGAGTATTCATATAGATTGGTGAATCTGGTTTGGATCATTTTCTCTTCATATGTAAATTGTGCATATGGTAATGTACGGTATGTTGTTTTTGGGATGTTGTTTTTCATTGCTGTTATTACTTCATTGTACCATGTGTCCAGTGTTTTGTCAATCTTTGTTGTGTCTTTGTTGTGTAGTGGTGTTGGTTCGTTGTTGCTAAGATCCGATTTAAATTTTTCCCAATTTGCTCTATTGAGTGAAAATCTTGGGATTGATGGAATTTGTATTGGGGATGTGGATAGAGTTACTATTATGGGTAGATGATCACTGGTTGTTGTGGGTCCAGCTTTTAGATGTACGTTTAGATGGTGATGCCTATTGGTCAAAGCAATGTCTGGTTTTCCAGAGTTACCGGCTGATGCATAAGTTTCGAAGTCAGGCCCGAGGTGTGTTATGGTCCCGTGTTCGATTAGAGCATGGAGGATTTTTCCTCCTGAGTTTCTATTATTGTGTCCTAAGGTTGTGTGTTTAACGTTGAGGTCTCCTATGAAGTATGCTGGATTGTTTTGCCTCATTAGTTTTAAGATGTCCCCTGTAGAGAATATTGGCCTTCTGAATGTTAAATATGAAGTTCCAATAGTTATTGGGCCTCTTGTTGTATTTATTTCAGCTGCAAGAAAGTTACTTTGAAAGTTGTCAATTATTTTGTATTGTATGTTGCGTTTTATAGCTATTGCTATTCCGTCATGCATGTGGTTCGTCGTGTATGTTCATTTGATGTACATGGTAGTTAAAGATCTTGATTTTGTCACTGTTTTTCCGACCATGTGCGTTGATAAGGATGATGTCTGGGCCTATTGTGCTGTATATGTTAATGAGTTCTGTTTTCCTCACCAGGGTTCAGGCAAGAACGTTGTGTTGGATTATCTTTAGTGATTTGTTTTGTAAAGTCGAGGATCCCGAGAACTTGGTGCAGGGTGTTTGCTGGCTCGTGTATCTCCTGGCGAGTGTCTATTTCTTTCTTCCTTTAGTCCCGTTCTAATTTTCTTGAACTTAGTTACATCTACCCTTCGAATTTTGTTATATTTGGTGTTTATTAGTCCTGCATTTATCAGCGTTTCTATGTAGGATTCTTCTACCCTAACATCTTCGTAGGTAAATTTGACTGTGCTTACCTATTCCAGGCGAGCAACCTAACACAGGAATTACAGCACTCCCCACCGCCATTTGCTGATCGAGTGGTCGTAGAGTGGTTCCTGTGTCACTCTCCCAGGCGTTAGGGGAACCTACTTCTCAATTGTTTATAAGTGCTCACTTATAGGCGTGAGCTTTATAGTGTACCTATTCAGGGGGGGGGGGAGGATTAAGGAATGCAACCCCCTTCCTAGGTGGACCCGCACAATCACGGTTACCCAGGAAGGCTCGGCGGAGGGATAGGTTCTGCTCCTACCCCCTTTCGTGTTCACAAACTCCTGGGGTGGAGGTGAACAGTTACAGGGGAGACCGAAGGACGAATACATCTCTAGGGTGCAGGTCCCCTTCACGAACTGGTATTGGGGATTGCTGGCCACTTCGCCTTTGGGCTATTTCGGCCGGAGCTGATGTCTTCTTTCTTCTTCTAGTCTTGGTCTTCTTTCTTGCTACAACTAATCTGATGTTCTTGTTTCTTCTTTTCTTGTTATTTTTGTGTTCTTCTTGTTCTTGGTATTTTGGTTACTTCTTTCTTCTTGTTGTTTTATTTGGGATGAATTATGGTATGAGTGAGTGATGTGATGGTGAGTTACTGACAGACCAGATGAAATGGCTTGTTAGGTGACTAGTTTCTCTGTGATTTTTATTTTTTTTTTTTTTTTTTATTTTTTATATTTATTTTTTTTTTTTTGTATCCCGTGTCTTTTTGTTTGAATATGTGTTGGTGGGTGTCAGTTTAACTTGATAAAAGTGCGTGTTGTATGTAATGGAAAGGTTTGTGATGTGTCTCTCATGTTGTATGTTTAAATTTTTGTTTTATTCATTTTTATTTGCTTTAGGGCATGGTTACATACATATTATAAATATAAAAAGAGTTCATGCGTGTGTCAATCATAACATGCCGATAAGATGGGTCTCCTTGAGGAAGATTATTACAGCGTCACTTATGGTGACGTCATCTTGCATTAAATTGGGTACAGTCAGCACGAAGCCTTGCTCGGCAGCTAGGATCACCAGCTGCCGGCGCTCTGGTTCGTACTGGCTGCACTCAGTCAGAATGTGTCGGATAGAGAGAATTTTGTTGCACGTGGCACAGATAGGTGGAAAGGAGTTGTCAAGATAGGCTTTTAGGTGGGTCAAATAGGTACAGTTCAGCCTTAGTCTGGCGAGAACCACCTCTTCCCTCATATTCTTTCTATATGCTGAAAGCCAGTTTCCTATGTTAGTCTTACAGTTGTTGTGAAGATCTAACCTCGTCCAATCAAGTTGCCACTTCCAAATTGTATATGTCTTCCCCAAGGAGAGACACGACTGACGCTCCCAGGGTACATTAGTTGTCTCCCTGAGACCCACAGTCGCTTTTGCTAATCTGTCTGCCTGTTCATTGCCCCAAATGTTGCAATGCCCGGTTTTCCTGGAAAGACTCGGCTGGGATAGGTTTTGCTCCAACCCCCTTTCGTGTTCACAATCTCCTGGGAGGGAGGTGAACAGTTACAGGGGGGACCGCAGGACGAATACACTTTTGAGGGTGCAGGTCCCTAGGCCAGAGCGAAAAAGGAAAAATAGTAGTAGAAGGAAAAGAGCTCAAACCACGCCGGGAATATCGCGCTATAACTGCTCTCCAGCTGGAGTGTGGGTCACTCACACCACCAGTGGGGAGGGCAAGCTAATGCTCGATAAACCGAGAACGTTCGTGAGTTGTTGTGGACGATGACAGTCGTGGGTGGTCCGGTCCGGGAAGATGGCCAACAATGGCACAAGGGAGAGGGCGGTCTTCACAGTTCCGGGTCCAGCAGGAGGTCTTGTTGGGAGGTCTTCTTGGTCCAGGAGCGATGCGAGAAGTGTGTTGCACGGTTGTTTTGTTGTTGTTGTTGAGATTGTCGGACCGTAGTCCGACACGGGCCTTTGCCTATAGGCGGCCCGTTTGGTGGTTCCGGCTGGAGCTCGAGGAGCAGCCAGACCGGATTGGGATGGAGGTGGTCCCACCTGCAGATGGAAGGATACTGCAGGTTGCAAGTGTGAGCGGACCCCCGATCAGTGGACGCTTACCACCAACCCCCACTCTTGGACGTGGTCAGTTTCGGAGTGGCGCGCCCCCCGAACCGGGGTCCGCACTTGCTGGGAAAGGATGCTTTCTAAGCTATCTGGGTGGTGGGTATCGTGTGATGACCCGGAGTAGGTGGTGAATGTGGTCTGTATGGGCCTTTCGGGTTAGAGTGGCCGCTGGTGTTGTGTGTGTTTCTGGGGAGATTTGAGCTTTGTTTCGGAGGCTTTGTGTGACCTCGCAGTCGAGGAGATAATGCTCAAGTGGGTTGGCTGCTGGCTCCTGACAGTAGGTGCAATCCATGACGGCATTGCCGATCATCTGCCAGGAGCACTTGTACCCTAGTCGTAGTCGGTGAAGGCTGATTTGGGTTTGTCTTGGGGCTTTCCTGTCAGCGAAAGGTGGTTCCCCTTTTGTGGCCGCCAGGTACCATTTGGCTGATTGGGACCCGGCGTTGAGTGCATGAAGGAAGCTCTTTTTGATGTGGAGCTTGCTGGTCTTTCTGAGGTGATTCTTTATCTGTTGCACACTTGCTGGAACTTGGATGTGTACGCTACTAGAACGTGTAGCTGCCTTGGCTGCTTCGTCTGCCACGTCGTTTCCTCCGATCCCTACATGACTGGGAATCCAGTGTAAGACGACTGGTCGGTTTTGGCTTTGGAATTCCTGTAGCTGTGCGAGGATCGAGGTGATGATGTGGACGTTGTCTCTTGGTTGACTGTGTTGCAGCGCCTGCATGGCCGATTTCGAGTCCGTATGAATTATGATGGACTTGTTGTGTTGGGTTGCAGCGTGTTGTAGGGCCTTTGAGATTGCTACCAGTTCTGTTTGTAGGGTGGAGCAGTCATTGGAAAGTCTCCATTGGAGGGTCTGACCTTGGGTGTAGAAGGCCGCTCCGGATCTATGATGTTTTGGGTCCACCGAGCCGTCTGTGAAGTATGATGCTGCATCAGCCGGTGTCTCGGTGGCTATGGCTTTGAGAGTTATTTTTTGGAGGTCCTCCTTCTGGAGGTTGGCCTTACTATCACCTAGGTCGGTGAATTTGAATGTGGCTGGTGGAGGGCTCCATGGTGGAGGAACAGCGTAACCATTGTCTCGTGTGTCTTGGTTGTTCTTGACGAGTGTTTCTGCTTGCAGGTGTCGGATGACTTCGCTTGCCTCGTGCGACCAGGTGGCCCCTCGCACTCTGTGGTCGAAGTGGAGGGAGGCACTGATTCGAATCTTGGCAGCTGTGGGCTTGTCTGCTCTACAGATTTTGGCGAGGAGGCCGGCTGTCACCTGCTTGACTCGTACTGCCAGGGGTGGTAGCTCGGTTTCCATTTGCAGGTTGCAAATTCTGGTCCACATGGGTGCTCCGAGCATGGTCCTGAGAGCATTGTTTTGAATGACTTCTAGCTTAGCCATTTGGTCTTCTCTCAGTCCAATGAGTGATGGAGCACTGTAATCTACCAGCGATCTGATGGCGGCCGTGTAGTAGGCTTTGAGCACATGAAGGTTTGCTCCTGCGGATTTGCTGGTGAGCGACCTCATTATATTGTGTCTGCTCTTCGTCCTGTGCCTGAGATACTCGAGTTGTGGCTTGAAGGTGAGATTCTGCTCAAACCAGATTCCAAGACACTGGTGGGCGTTGGTCCAGACTACCGGCGCGTTTTGTATGGAGAGCATCTTGTCTGGTGTGTCAGTGCAGATGGCCATCGCTTTCGACTTGGCTGGATTTATCTTGAGTCCAAGTCTGTTGCACTCCTCTTCTATAAGTTGGAGTGCGTGTTGCGTGTTGGCCAGTCTGTTCGATCCTCTTACTATGAGCTGTAAGTCGTCTGCATAGCATAGGAGCTTGGCTGTTTGTCTGAAGGGAAGCTTGACTAGGTTTTCCATCAGGACATTGAACAGCATTGGACTGAGGATGCCTCCTTGTGGGGTTCCGTTTTCATGGACCCTGTAGCTTGAGGTTGTTCCCTGAAAGCGTACTCGTGCTTCCCGCTGTGTGAGGTAGTTCTGGATCCACCCCAGCAACCTTCCTTTGACGCCTTTTTTTGCGAGCGTAGTTGTAATGGCCAATGGATTGGCTAGTTCGAAGGCTTTCTCCAGGTCGAGGAAGACCACCAGAGCTGGTTTGTTGTCCACTGTGCTGAGTATCTCGGCGATGTTGTTGCCTGTGCCGGTGTTCTCGGTGTAAGCAAAGATGTGAGGGTGTGGGCTGCCTACTTTCCACTTGAGTCGGTTGAGAGCCATTCTTTCTCCCGTCTTGGCTATGCAGCTGAGAAGGGAGATGGGCCTCGGCTTGTCTGGTTCTCTGGGCTTCGGAATGGGCTGTATATCTGCCTTCTTCCATTCCGGTGGGAGTCTTTGTGCTGTCCACGAAGCATTGATGGCTTGCAGCAGAGCCTCGTGTCCGGCTGTACCGGCATGAAAGAGCATGGAGTAGGTTATCCTGTCTGCCCCTGGAGCTGTGTCCTTGCTTCGTTTTAGCGACTTTTGGAGTTCTTGCTGGTTGAATGGTCTGTCAGTGTCATCTTCACTGTTGCAGGCCTCTTCGATCGTCTGGAGTCTGACCTGTCGCAGACGCCGTTGTGTCTCCTCCGCCTGTCTCGGGAGGTTTTTCGTTGCTGCTCGGTCAGCGAACAGTTTTGCAAGTCTCTCGGCTTCTTCTTCTGGGTTGGGATGGGTTGATGGTGGTGGTGTTGCCTTCCCAGATGCCCTTCGGATCTGGGCCCACATCTTGCCAAGGGAGGTGTGCTCGTTGAGTTCGGAGCACCACTTGAGCCAGCTTACGTTTTTTATTTCTTGCTTCTCTTCCCTGGTGTCCTTAACTATGACTTGCAGGAGATGTCTGTTTGTTGCCGTGGGATGTCTCCTATAGTTTCTTCGGGCCATGTTCACTCTGTGGTTGAGTTCTTTCACCCTGGGACAGTAGAACCAGTAGTCATTGTACTGTCTTGATGTGGGTTTTGTTTTGGGGATGGCCTCTTCTGCCGCTTGGTGAAACGCCTCGACCAATTGGTGGTGGAGGGTTGTCTCATCCACGGGTGCAGCGCCGGACGGCTGTGATTTTTCGCGCCACTTAGCCAGGTGTTTCTTGAAGAGTCCCCAATCTGCCTTTTGGGTATTGTATCTCCATCTCGGGGGGGTTGGAGTGGGGAGTTTGTTCACCTTCAGTGTTGTTAGGGTGGCGAAGTGGTCGCTGGTCAGCGTGGGGTGTATCTGCCAGGAGGCCGAAGGCTGTAGTGCACTGGAGACGAAGGTTAGATCTAGCGGCTGACATGACTAAAGACACAAAAACATTTTGGACTTCCATAAACAAGATGATAGGGCACAACAAGCAAAAAACACCATACATTAAAGACCAAAACGGAATAAAATTGCACGAGGAAAATGAACAAGAGTCAGCATTCAAAAGGGAATGGGTAAAAATTTTTAAAATATCAGATGAGGAAAATGAAGATTTTGATAGTGAACACGAAGAAAGGATAGAAGAAGAGATGGGAAGACATATACATAGAATCACCACAAGGCAATATATAGACTATAACTTATTACCAAATAATCAAATAATAACAATGGGAGAAATGATGCACTGTCTGAGGAAGTTTAAGGAAAAAGCCCCTGGGCTCACAGGTATTACACGAAATATGATCATGAATCTACCTGAAAACATTTTAAATACACTATTAAACATTTATAACGCATGCTTAATAACTGGTTACTTTCCAGACAAACTAAAATATGCCAAAATGATATTTATTCCGAAGGAGGGTAAGGACAATAAGGAAATATTAAACTACAGGCCAATATCTTTATTAGAAATTACTGGGAAACTATTGGAAAAAATTTTAAATACAAGACTTATAGCCTTTTTAACACAACATGGGAAAACTAACAATAGACAACATGGATTTATGCCCAATAGAAATACCCTAACTGCAATAGCCATAATAACGGAAATAATTGCAATAGAAAAAAGCAAGGGTAACCAGATCAATATAATTTTAAGGGATGTTTCTAAGGCCTTTGATAAGGTTTGGCATTTAGGCTTAAAATATAAAATATTAAAACTGGGACTTAATGAATACTTGCTAAGAATATTGTGTAACTATTTAGATGGTAGGAGAGCACAAATTCAAATTGGAAACTTTTTGGGAACTATGTTTAATCTTGAGAGTGGAGTACCTCAAGGAGGATGCCTTTCTCCAACACTATATACAATTTATACTTCAGACACACCTCAACCTGCCCCCTTTAGCGAATATGTAATGTTTGCTGATGATATTACTCAAATAGTATCATACCCAGGAAAATCAACTCAATTTATGGCACTCTACACGGTAAGAGCGATAAAAAACATAAATGATTTTGAGAAAAAATGGAAAATCAGGACAAATAAGAACAAATTCAAGATAATACCAATAGCCAAGATTAATACAAGTCCAGTAATAGTCGACCAGGAACTATACCCATACGACACTGAAGGCAGGATGCTTGGACTAAAACTAACAAAAAGAGGATATATAACATACTTAAAAGATAAAGAACGACAGGCAAGAATAAGATTATCAAAAATAAAACGCTTTAAGAACCTTAGCATTAATAACAAGAGAAAGATATATATTGCCCTTGTCAAATCAATTATGGACTACCCACCCATCCCATTGAACACCCTTAGTAAAACGAGCATTAAAAGATTACAAACAGTACAAAATATAGCCCTTAGATTTATATATAACATAAAATATACAGACCACATCAGTAATGAACAGCTACATAAGAGAGCAAATCTCTTAGCAATTAATGTAGATATACACAACAAAGCTGTAAATATTTGGAAAAAAGTGACTGAACTTAACACAGAAACATATCAAAACTGGATAAATAATATGGACAACGAAGAATTCCAAGAACACAGTTGGTTTAAATCAGCCAGGAAGAAAGAAATTGAACCATCTCCTGCCCCAATATACATATAAGACATATAAGACATTAATAGAGAGAATAAAAGATGAGAGTGACCTACCAGCTCCACAAGAACCTGGCAGGCCTCTCCATACAGTGTACCTTTAGACTAACATAACTAATATTTAAGATTTAACATTTAACATTGAACTAACATTTTAGCAAAAAAAAAAAAAAAAAAAAAAAAAAAAAAATGTGACTACCCTCCCAGCTACACAAGGACCTGGGCGGGCTCACTAACTCAAAAAAAAAAAAAAAAAAAAAAAAAAAAAAATAATAATAATAATAATAATAATAATGTGATTACCCTCCAAGCTATATCAGCCAGGAAGAAGTAATTGAACCACCTCCTGCCTCAATATACACATTTATACATGAAACATTAGTAGAGGAATAAAGATGAGAGTGACCAACCAGCTCCACTAAGAACCTGGCAGGCCTCTCCATACAGTGTACCTTTAGACTAACACAACTAACACTTAACTAACACCTCAAAAAAAAAAAAAAAAAAAAAAAAAAAAAATGTGACTACCCTCCCAGTTACACAAGGACCTGGGCGAGCTCACTAACTCCAACAATAATAAAAATAATAATAATAAGCAGCATTATGTAAATAAACCAATATTAATACAAAGGTCTGACGACCCAAGGGAGCAGAACAAAGACAAAATACCAATAAAAAGATGAAGCGATCTGGTTGAGCCCAGATTCTCTCTACTCCTACTGTATTTCAGTTTCACCACTTTTTCCTTCAACCCCTAATAATCTTCTTTCACCTCTTAACTAAAGACTTCGTATCGTATCGTATCCTAGTGTGGGTGGGCTCACCGGTGTTCAGGAGGCAGATCTCGGGTGTATCTTGAAAGGTGGTGTATAGGTGTAGGCCGTCTTCATTTGTGGGGCTTGCCGAGCTTAGGAAGGGATGATGTGCATTGAAATCCCCTCCTATGAGTGTGGCGTGGTCAGCGGCCGAAGCAAATAGTTGAGTAACCTCCAGTGAGCCCCTTGGGTTCTTGTAAATGTTGTGAACAGTTAATTCCCGTTCTTGGAGGGTTACTTTGATGGCCTGTGTCTCGATGTTTTCCCCACATGGAAATTGCTGCGTGACATCGGCGGAGGGTATGCTTGACTTGACCAAGATCATGCATCCTCTTGTAGACGCCTGCGTGAAATGCCTCCTGTATGTCTTGTAACCGCTGAATTTGAAACAGTGGTGTTCTTGTAGTAGTGTTTCTTGTAGCAGTATGATGTCAAGCTTGTCCTTGGCTGCTGCTTCTTGTAGGAGGTGTTTCTTGTTTTTGATGCCCTGAGCATTCCATGTTAGGATGTTCAGGGTGCTGGTGGTTTCCACCACTGTTTCATCGGAGATTTCTGATGGTCCTCGATGGAGATGTCCAAATTCGATTCCAGCTGGATCAGGTCCATATCTTCGTGTTCTGTGGTTTTTGCCTTCTGGGCCGTGGTTCGGTTCAGGGGAGTTGAGACGTCAATTTTCTTTCTGGGAGCTTTCGGTATCTTGGGTTCTCTGGTGGCCTTCTTCGGTGTGGAGTGTACCTCGGCTGTCACTCGTGTGGGGACCGGCGTGGCTTCCTCCACTGAGGTGGCTGGAGCTGTGGCGACTTGCCCGAGGACGCTCCCCATGAGTATTTGGAGCTGTGTGGGTTGGATCTTGTGGCCCAGTAGTCCGGCTAGGCCTTCCGCGAAGGTTGTCAGTACCTTGGCTAGGTCTGATACGTGTATCATTTCTTCTGGTGCCTTGGTGTGTGCTTCTTTTGTCTGTCTCGTGGTTGTCTGCTACTTGGGTGGCCGAGGTGTGGCCGTGGTGAGGCCAGGAAACTGGGCTGCACTTTGGGTGTTGACTGGCTGAGGAGGTTGTCTTGGTTGTTTTGGCCTCTGGGTTCCCCACACGAAGGTACTTGGTGGGGCTGGTGTGTAGGCGGTGGGTGCCGGTCTTGCTGCTGGTCGGTTTGCCTGTACCCTCCTTGTTCTCTCGGAGCATCCAGGATTCCAGGCGTGGTGTTTGCCCCCGCAGTTGGCACACTTGGGGGCAATTTTTTCTCCATTTTTCAGCTTGGTGAGGCAGGAGTGTGTGCCGTGCTTCTGTGCGCAGACTGCGCAGATCTCCTTGTACGTGCACCGTGTCTGATGGTGCCCGTATTTCTGGCATCTGAAGCACCGCAGGGGCTCTGGGACGAAGGGCCTAACTTCGTAGGTCCCCCAGGTTTTGAGGTCTATGGTGCTGGGGGGTGAGCCGTAGTGCGTTATGAGCACTTGTTTCGTGGTGGCCGTCTTGTCGGACATGGGAGAGCATCTCTCGGCTTTTAAGATCTTCGGGTGGTTCTCCAGGGGTTCGAGAGGTAGTTCCTTCGGGTACCGGAGGACTACCGACTTCATCAGTTTCTGGGCGGGGTCTAGCTTGGTTGAAGTAACGGTGGTGGTGTTCTGCAGGTAAGTGTCGAGGGTGGTGGCGGAGTTCTTGTCTTTGGGGTGAACAATCATCTCCCCCTTTAGGTTGGGCCGCACTGAGAACCTGGCCAGTGGATTCAGCTTTTCCATCTCTGTGACGGCGGCATATGTTGTTTTTGCGTCCGTTTTCGTGATCCGGAATTTTGGCAGTGTCGTTGAGGGTGAGCTGGTGGTGGTGATGGGTGCCTTGGGGGCTGCTTGATGGCATTCGTTTCCCGAAAAAGCACGTCGGCGTTTCTTGTTTTCTACCTTCGTCCAGCTGTCCTCAGTGGCGGTAGCA
Organism: Homarus gammarus; assembly: GCA_958450375.1. NCBI lineage: Eukaryota > Metazoa > Arthropoda > Malacostraca > Decapoda > Nephropidae > Homarus > Homarus gammarus. The sequence continues at coordinate 228,558 of CAUDMG010002025.1, forward strand.
GTGGTGGTGGAGTTGTTGGAGGTGGTGATGTTGTCCTTACTTTTCAGGGCTTCATTGAAGGCGCGTAGCTGGTCTGCTTTCTCAGTGCGGAGCCTGTCGTAGTTCGGGTCGTCAGGTTGGCGGTTCAGGCGGGGATCGCGGTTAGGAGGACGTACGCGCTCCATAACCGTTGTTTTTTTTTTTTTTTTTTTTTTTTTTTTTTTAAATCCTACCTATTCCGTTTGAGTAAATAGCAGAGGAATTACAGCACTCCCCACTGGCTGGTGGTCGTAGAGTGGTTCCTGAGCTTCTCTCCCGGAGCCCCGATTGGGGAAGCCTACTTCCTAGTGTATGTGACTGCTCACTTATAGACGTGAGCTAAGTGTGCCTATTGGGAAGGATAAGGATAGCTACCCCCTTTCCAGGTGGACCCGCACGATCACGGTTTTCCTGGAAAGACTCGGCTGGGGAGGGTTTTGCTCCGACCCCCTTTCGTGTTCACAATCTCCTGGGAGAGAGGTGAACAGTTACAGGGGGGACCGCAGGACGAATACACTTTTTGAGGGTGCAGGTCCCTAGGCCAGAGCGAAAAAGGAAAAATAGTAGTAGAAGGAAAAGAGCTCAAACCACGCCGGGAATATCGCGCTATAACTGCTCTCCAGCTGGAGTGTGGGTCACTCACACTGCCAGTGGGGAGGGCAAGCTAATGCTCGATAAACCGAGAACGCTCGTGAGTAGTTGTGGACGATGACAGTCCTGGGTGGTCCGGTCCGGGAAGATGGCCAACAATGGCGCAGGGGAGAAGGCGGTCTTCAGAGTTCCGGGTTCAGCAGGAGGTCTTGTTGGGAGGTCTTCTCGGTTCAGGAGCGATGCGAGAAGTGTGTTGCACGGCGAGGATAGGGGTATTTATACGATTCTGCCGGATCAGATAAACAGATCGGAAGTGAGCGGCGCTGCAGATTGGCTGAGGTAAAGGCGGTAACTGGCCAATCACAGAGGCAATCCTAAAGCGAGGCCCGGTCTGTGGAACTCGCCGCTAGTTGACTGGTGAGCGCACTGCAAGTGATCACTCAGCAGTTGTAGGGGAGAGTATCCACTACAATACTACAGTACTGCTGCTAATCGTGGTACTGCTTACTGCTGCTGTTGCTGCTACTACTGCTGCTACTACTACTGCTGCTATTGGTAGTGCTGCTACTGCTGCTGTTGCTGCTACTACTGCTGCAAGCAATACTACTACTGTTACTACGCTACTACTGTTAATAGGCTATTATTGCTACTGTTGTTGCTACTGCTATTACTGCTACTACTGTTGTTGCTGGTACGGCTACTACTGCTACTACTGTTATTGCTGGTGCTGCTACTACTGCTACTACTGTTGTTGCTGGTACGGCTACTACTGCTACTACTGTTGTTGCTGGTGCTGCTACTACTGCTACTACTGTTGTTGCTGGTACGGCTACTACTGCTACTACTGTTGTTGCTGGTGCTGCTACTACTGCTACTACTGTTGTTGTTGGTGCTGCTACTATTGCTGCTACTGCTGATACTACTGCTGATACTGCTGCTACTACTGCTCCTGCTTCTACTATTGCTGTTACTGCTGTTACTGTTGCTAATACTGCTGCTACTACTGCTGCTACTACTGCTGCTACTAATACTGCAGCTACTGCTGCGACTACTGCTGCTACTGCTAGTCCTGCTGCTGCTACTACTGCTGCTGCTGCTAATACTATTGCTGTTACTGCTATTACTGTTGCTAATACTGCTGCTACTACTGCTGCTACTACTACTGCTGCAACTACTGCTGCTACTGCTAGTCCTGCTGCTGCTACTACTGCAGCTATTGCTACCTCTATTGCTGCTCCTGTTGCTACTCCTGCGGTTGCTACTACTGCTGCTCCTGTTGCTACTCCTGCGGTTGCTACTACTGCTGCTACCGCTTTGACTACTGCTGCTACCGCTTTGACTACTGCTGCTCCTGCTAGTCCTGCTGCTGCTACTGCTTGTAATGCTGCTACTACTGTTACTACTACTGCTACTACTGCTGCTGCTGCTGCTGCTGCTGCTCCTACTCCTCCTCTTGATTTTATTTCCACTGTTGTTGCTGCTAGTCATTTTGTTCACATTAAAACATCTCTTTTGTGGTGATCAGAGGCTTAAGAAGCATAAGGTGCTTGTGTCATGATGGTGATAGTGTGATGGTGATGCTGTAATGGTGTGGAGGTGAGACTGTGATGGTGAGGCTGTAATTGTGTAGCTGTGATTATGATATTGCGATGGTGAGGATATCATGGTGTGGTTGTGATAGTGTCGCGATGGTGGTAAGGGTGTAATGGTGTAATTGTGATGGTGAGGGTGTGATGGTGAGGCTGTGATAGTGAGTCAATAATGGTTAGGGTTTTATAATAAGGCTTATGGTGGTGCTCTGATAAGGCTGTAATGGTAGGGTGTGTCATAGGAGGGAAGATAAGCTAAAACTAATGGCCCATCACTTTTTTGGTAGATTTTAGTATATATAAACAGAAAATAATTTCAGTTTCAATATTTTGCAACCTTTTGCTAGGTAAATTTTAGCGTGAAATTTATCGAAAATCTAACGTACAGCTGCATTGGTGCATTACAATTAAATAGTGAACATTGCTTTCTGACTTCATTCTTTAACAACCCAACTAACAATATTTTTTTCTGTTTCAGATTCTGATGCATTTATAAGTTGATAATATTTGCGATGGCTGCTTGTGTCAGGACGGGGAACCAAAAATCCAGCCATCTCAGTCACTATCTTGGGTCTGGGAGAGAGCTCCTGAAGTCGGAGTTGCCTACATTGAGAGATGCTTTGAGATACGGTGTTTTAATCAGGCAAATCAGTGAAAAGAACCAAAGAACTTACACAAACAAAGACATTGCCAGTGATATAACCAAAGCCGTCTTGGCACAGTACACTCTGGCTAACGCTCAGTTCAAGCCTCCAGTCATAACAAGTCAGAAGAAGATTAGTGAGAGACTGCTAGCCATTTGGGAAAAGGCAAGAGATATCTCTCTTGGGAGAGGAAAACTTGCAGTTAAGGACAGCTTTGCCAAGCAACTGGACCAGTTATTTGACATAATTACTTGCAAGTGCCCAATTTTTCTCTGTCCTGAGTTTGGATGCGATCGTGACTGTAAATCCGAGGCCCATATCTCCTGTATTTGCAAGCGTGAACTGAAGATTCCTGTGATCGAACTGGCATTTGTCAAAGCACAGAGAGAGAAGACTGGCAGTATAGGGGCTCTCATGATTTCTAGCCAAGATATTCCGGAGTCCAAGAGACAGGAGGCTGCCACAGAGAGACAGAAGAGGAGAAGAGTTGCCGAGGAAAAGAGACTTGAGAAGGCCCAGGGTGAGGTGAAAAAGGCCGATGATTGGAGTCAAGCTGATTCAGAGTTTAATGACTTCCCCATGGCTGATCCGAGTGCTGACCAGGAGAATGGTGACTTTGTCCATAACCCAGAAAATAATGATCCCAAACCTTCCAGGCATAAGATTCGAAATAGGAAAGATATCCCGAGCATAGCTCTGGCCAGCATGCGACACCACACTGGTCTCAGAGAAATTGCAGAGATAGCAACAGCTGCCTGGATTGACGGTGGTTTGATAACACCTGATGGTGTTCACCTGGTGATAGATCATAACAAAGCAAGGAGAGCTCAGGAGAAACTTGTCAGTAACCTAGAAGAGGAGTTTGATAAGGGGATAAGAGAAAATGGAATCAATTGTTTGTTCTTTGATGGGAGAAGGGATGACACTAAAGTGTTCATGAAAGTTGGAGATTCTGACAAGTTGTTCCCTGCCATGGTGAAGTAGGAACACTACTCCTGCTGCAGTGAACCAGGAGGGAAGTATTTGTGGCATTTCACTCCAGAGAAAGATGACATCAGGAAACCAGCTGAGACAGTGGCAGATAACATTGTGAACTGGCTCAGAGAGAGGAACGTAGACCAGACCCTGCAGGCCATTGGAGGGGACAGCACCAACACGAACACAGGGTGGCAAGGGGGGGGGGGGGTCATACAGTGGATAGAGCGGAAGATTGGGAGGAAGCTGGTCTGGATTGTTTGTGACCTCCACACCAACGAGTTGCCACTCAGACATCTGCTCCAGGAGCTGGATGGCAAGACTCTTTCAAACAACAGATGGTCTGGTCCTCTTGGCAAGATGCTGGACTCTGCCACTGAGTTAGAAATAAATCCGAGCTTTGAAAAAATCACAATTGGCCCTCCACTCGTTGAGCTTGCACATACTGTCATTGACGACCTGAGTACTGACCAGTACTATGGTTACATGATTTGCAGTGCCATCAAAACTGGGGTCATGCCTGATAGACTTGCTTACCTGCAGATAGGTCCAGTCTCACATTCTAGGTGGCTCACAACGGCTCTCAGGTTCTGCAGAATTTGGGTCGCTCATCATAAACTGAAAGGGAACCAGCTTCACAACCTGAGACTTATTGTCCAATTCATCGTGAGTGTCTACTTGCCAAATTGGTTCAACACCAAGGTCAAGTCATCGTTCTCCGAAGGTCCGAGGCATGTTCTCTTCCAGCTTGAGCTCCTGAGGAGTCAGCCAAGGAAGGTTGTTCAGATTGTGGAGCAGACTGTGAGGAGATCTTCCTGTTATGCTCATCCCGAGGCAGTTCTGCAGACAATGCTCTGCAGTAAGGATGAGGAGGAGAGAAGAGTGGCAGTCAAAAAGATCTTGGATATGAGACTTATGAGAGGATCTGGGCATGACGAATCAGTTGGTGACGATTCCTTCAGGGTCAGGAAGACTCCTGAAGTCAATCTAGGTGCCAAGACCCTCACTGATCTCATAGATCTGGATAACATCCAGGCTGGCAGTGAGCCCCCTCTTACCTGCAGCCTCACCAATGTTCAAGTCAGAGCCATCCTGGACAACCCCATGCATGTCCCTGCCTGGCCCTCGCAGACCCAGAGTATAGAGCGTTGTGTACAGCAAGTGAGCGAGGCCAGCAGTCACGTGTACAGCCAGGAGAGGAGGGAAGGCTACATCCGAGCTCAGGTGGTCAGCAGGGAGGTGATGAGTAGAAACAGAAGCAAGAAAGACATGTTCTCTATGGTGTGCAGCAACACCGGGTCGTAGTAGTAAAACCGGTTTTTGTATTTGATGATTTTGTTTTCTAAAGGAATATTAAATTTAATAAATGTGTCAAGATCATTCGTTTCACTATTCTGGATCATTTTCATCCTAATAAATTAATCTGATACATTTACTTTACTTTAAATAAGCTATTTAGTTGTGTTGGTAAAAGGGTGGGAATACTGAATTTTCATAAGATTTCAAGTTAAAATTTACCTAGCAAAAAATGAAAACTTTTCAAATCTGAAGATATCAAATGATTCTGCACATAGAACTACATCATTAATACCATGGGCCGATTTTTCAAACTCAAAAAAAAAAAATTCGCCTCCGTATGACACACCCTACTGTAATGGTGTTGTAGTGATGGTGTCGCCATAATGGTGAGGTTATGATGGTGAGGATGTGATTGAGATGGTGTCAAGGTGAGGTTGTGATGGTGTTGCTGTGATGGTGAGGGTATAATGGTGTGGTTGTGATGGGAAGGCTGTGATGGTGAGGTTGTGATAGAGATGATGTGATGGTGATGAAGTCAGAGTGAGGCTGTGATGATGAGAGTGTAATGGTGTGGTGGTGATGGTGAGAGTGCAATTGTGTGGTTGTGATCGTGAGGCTGTGATCGTGAGGCTGTGATGGTGAGGCTGTGATAGAGATGATGTGATTGTGATGGTGCAAAGTGAGGTTGTAATAGTAAGGCTATGATGGTGAGGGTGTAATGGTGTGGTTGTGATGGTGATGCTGTGATGAGCCAAGTGACGCAAGTGATACCCTAAGTGAATCATGCTCAAACAAAGCATTTTCAAGAAAAATAAGTGGACAGCGGTTATAAACACTTGCCAAACGTGTACAGAGAAATGCAGTCGTAAAAAAGACAACGTAAAGATTAGCTGACATAGCAGTGAAAACCCCAGAACCAACTCACAGCTCATGGTGGCCCGAGTGGAGCCGACATTAACCGAGCCTACCCGAGTGTTTTCGTAGTGTCCCAGCCAGCTAACGGCCAGCCAACCAGACAGCCAGCGGTTGTTATCGTGGTTCCAGACAAGCAAGCAGCCTCTAGCTTAAACAATCAAGCCTCTTTAGTTTGCGAGAAAGGTCAGCCCCAGGTATATCGTTACAAGAAAGGTCAGCTCCAGGTTAGCCCCCCCCCCCCCCAGGGCGTGGCTGTCATAGTTATGCTATGACAGGGGGACTGTGATGGTGAGACTGTGATGGTTAAGCTATGATGACGAAGCAGTGATGTTGAGCCTGTGATGGTGAGAATGTGGTGGTGATGCTGTGATGGTCAGGCAGTAACTATGTTGCTGTGATGGCGATGCTGTGAAAGTGATGTTGTGTTGGTAGTGCTGTAATGGTGTGGCTTTGGTGGTGAGGTTGTGATGGTGAGCCTATGAATCTGAGGCTTATGGTGGTGCTGTGATTGTGAGTCTGTAATAGTGTGGGTTTGATGGGAGACTGAAATGGTGAAGGTGTGATGGTGTGAGGCTGTGAGGGCGATGGTTTGATTGTGAGACTGTGAAGGTAAGGCTGTGATGGGGAGAGTGTGATGGTGTGGCTGTGATGCTTATGCTCTAATGATGTGGCCTTGATGATGATGGTTTTATCGTGAGACTGTGATGGTGCTGCTGTTATGGTGCTGCTGTGATGGTGATGCTTTTAATGGTGAGAGTGTGATGGTGAGGCTGTGATGCCTTATGCTCTAATGGTGTGGCCTTGATGATGATGCTGTGATGGTGAGGCTGTGATGGTGAGGCTGTGATGGTGAGAATATGATGGTGAGCCTGTGATACTGAGGCTTATGGTGGTGCTGTGATTGTGAGACTGTAATGGTGTGGATTTGATGGGAGGTTGTAATGGTGACGGTGTGATGGTAAGGCTGTAATGGTGATGCTCTTATGGAACAGCTGTGATAGTGAGAATGTGATTTTTAGGCTGTTATGGTGAGACTGTAATGGTGAGACTGTGATGTTGAGGCTGATGTTGAGGCTGTCATGGTGATGCTCTTATGGAATAGCTGTGATAGTGAGACTGTGATGTTAAGGCTGTTATGGTGAGACTGTAATGGTGAGACTGTGATGTTGAGGCTCTCATGGTGATGCTGTTATAGAATGGCTATGATGGTGAGGCTATGATGGAGTGGTTGCCATGGAGAGACTGTGATGGTGAGGCTAATAGGAATGGCTGTCATGGTGATGCTATCATGGTGAGGCTGTGATGGAATGGTTGTCATGGTGAGGCTGCGATGGTGATGCTCTGATGATGAGGCTGTGATGGAGTGGGTTTCATGATGAGGCTTGGATGGTGAGGCTATGATGAAGTGGCTGGCATGGTGATGCTATGATGGTGAGATTGTGATGGTGTGACTGTTATGGTGATACTGTGATGGTGAGGCTGTGATGATGTGGCTGTTATGGTGATTGTGTGATGCAGTGGCTGTGAAGGTAAGGCCTTGATGGTGAGGCTGTAATGGAGTGGCTGTCATGGTGATGCTTTCATGGTGAGGCTGTATGGTGAGGCTGTGATAGTGATACTGCTATGTTTATTCTGTCATGATAATGCTGTGATTGTGATGGTTCTGATGATTATAAGGATCCGGTGACAGTGATGAAATGATGGTGGTGAAGTATGGTTGTGCTGTAGTAGAATGCTATGATGGTGCTATTGTAATGGTGATGCTCTGATGGTGAGGCAATGAGAGTGAGGCTATGGTAGTGAGGCTGTGATACTGAGTCTCTGATATTGATACTATGATGATGTTGTTGTGATTATAATGCTGTAACGATGTTGCTGTGATAATATTGTGATGGTGGTACTGTAAAGGTCATGCTGGAGTCGGTGATGGTGTGATGGTGATGCTGTGATGGTGAAGATGTAATGGTGGGACTATTGTTGTCTGCAATACTTCATGCATTATACTAAACCTCTTTATAGCGTATGTTTGTGTGATTGTACCCAATATAATTTTCATTGTTCTTTGTTTAAACACACACACACACACACACACACACACACACACACACACACACACACACACACACACACACACACACACACACACACACACACACACACACACACGAGTCATGATTCATAACCCTGTATATACCCCCTTAACGTACAAACAAATGCGCAATCTCACTCACAAACAGATACACACACTCAATATAAAGAAAAACAGAAAAAAACAAATTATCTTTCACAGAAAAATTACCCAAACACCCAACTGTTTATGAGAAAAAATATAAAAACATGAACACAAACATGTATGCTGAGAGTGAAACAAGCTCACTAAACTTCACATCTTTGCAAACTTAGGTCGTCATAAAATCGATGCAGGAAAAAGTTTTCTTTCCGAGAAACATGGAAGAGAGAGAGAGAGAGAGAGAGAGAGAGAGAGAGAGAGAGAGAGAGAGAGAGAGAGAGAGAGAGAAAACGTTAAAAGGTCTTAGGAACTGGCGTTAAAAGAGAAAAGAGGACAAAAGAGAGAGTCGTGTCCAGGACTCCAACTACTTACTACATGTATATGCCAACTTTGCTCTTAGAGACTAACAATAACACATACAGCACATGAGTGCAGCAAGAAATAATAAGATTGGCTAAGGTTAACTGTTCGTGTGTGTGTAATAATAATAATAATAATAATAATAATAATAATAATAATAATAATAATAATAATAATAATAATTATAATAATAATTATAATTATAATTATAATTATAATTATAATTATAATTATAATTATAATTATAATTATAATAATAATTATAATAATAATAATAATAATAATAATAATAATAATAATAATAATAATTAATGGTGTATTAAGATAACAAAGCAGTCCGAAGGCTAAAAATATACAATGAACAGAGATGATAAGTTAAAATGGTGGAATTGGGGAGTGGGTCACTTTATTGACAAAAGCTTTCAATACAGAAACATAAGAAACATAGTCAACATATAGATTAACTGTACTGTAGTTCTGGTACTGTGGGAGCTGGTCTTATAGACATTCTTGTGACCTGATGTCGGCGCCAAGCCTGGCTGTTAAGCCGCTACTCACTACAGCTGCAGATGTGTGTGTGTGTGTGTGTGTGTGTGTGTGTGTGTGTGTGTGTGTGTGTGTGTGTGTGTGTGTGTGTGTGTGCGTGTGTGTGTGTGTGTGTATGTGTCGTTGCAGCCTGCGCTCCTGCCTTACCACATAAATCAAGTCACGCGCAGCTATCATCGATCTCATCATACTTCTCATCATCAAAACCCCTATACCCACAAAAGTCCCATGGAGGCGGACGAGTGTCGAACAAGGACAGGCAGAGATGACTGTTGGGAGTCTCTAGTCACAACTCTGCACATAGTTGGCATAGATTAGAAGACCGTTTAAGCACTGGGATCTAGGCAGCAGTGTAATCCTGTCCTGCCTGAGCGACTGAGCAGCCCTTTCGAGAAGCCACACTGCTTACCCCACAAGGGGAGGGTGCTAGAAAAGGTATCCTAAACATTGTCTGCCTAGAATACCAATCTGACTAGGCAACCGCATCCAGTAAGGTCATCCTAATGCTGTCTAACACACAATCATAATCACAGATCAATGTGTGTGTGGCCGCCGCATATAATGTGAGGAACCTTCTGGATACTGGAACCAATGAGCATCCTGAAAGAAGAACTGCCCCTATCGCAAAAGAGCTGGCTAGGTATAGCATCGACATACCAGCCATTAGTGAGTCCCGTCTCCCAGACGAGGGTCAACTCACAGATTGGGTCTCTGCATATACCTTCTTCTGGAAGGGTAAGCCTGCTGCAAAGAGAAACCTCATTTATGGAGTTGCTTTTGCCATCCGCCAAAGCATCCTACATAGGCTAACTGAAATGCCTGTTGGGATCAAAGAGCCCCTCATGATGCTAAGAGACCCACTGAATCACTCACGTCATGCCTTCTTCATCAGTGCATATGCTCCAACTCTGGATGCAAAGGATGACATCAAGGAGGCCTTTTATGCCAACCTCGACAGAGTGCTAACCACTATCCCCAGAGAAGGTAAAGTTGTGCTCTTAGGTGGCTACACTGCCAGAATTGGCAGAGATGCTGACATATGGCAGGGAATCATAGAGAGAAATGGACAAGGCAAGTGTAATCCCAGCGGCCTCCTGCTCCTCAGCAAGTGTGCTGCACACAACCTCACTATCACTAATACCTTGATAGGCAATGCCGACAGGTTCAAGGGTTCGTGGCAACACCCAAGATCCAAACACTGGCATCTCGTTGGAAGCATCATTGTCAGAGAAAGAGAGCAAGGAGATGTTCTTATCACCCGAACCATGGTGGCTCAGACCACTGTGAAACTGATCATCGGCTCGTCAGAGCCAAACTATCGCTTCACATCGCCTCAAAACGGCGAAGGCAAAGAGCCTCCAGAAAACCTTTTAACCCTAAGAAACTGGAGAATTCAGCAGTAACACATGCTTTCAAAGAGCAGCTCGAACATGGGCTGATAAACAACTCAAATCCCAGTGCTGAATGGGGTGTTCTCGACATTTTCATGTCAAAAACCTGCAGAGAGATCCTCGGCCAAATCGAAAGAATACACCAGGACTAGGTTTGCTGAAAATGACCCTGAAATCACACATCAATGATAAATGTGATGCTCTAACTGACTGGCAGAACAACCCTCAGTCTTGGACCAAAGCTGATACCTAGTGGCCCAATGTTAACTTTGCTATCTAAAGAACATATGGTTGAAAAATTAAGTGTGCGAAAAGCAAAAACTTGCAGATCAATACAAGATTTTCAATCCCACTAAAACATTTTATGGGCTAATCACGCATGGTGCAGCACCCATACGCTCATCCGATGGTAACTCCCCAATTGAAGATTAAGAAGGCATCCTTCAGAGCTGGAAAGAGAACTACCATTCGTTGCTTAACCGAAACACTGATGTGGATGACCTGACTACACAGCAGGTCCTTCAACATCTTGAGCTGACTCACCTCAGCTATCCTTGAACCCCCAGAAGAGGTAGCTACTATCATCAAAGAGATGAAAAATAACAAAGCCTCAAGGCCTGACGGAATCCCAGCCGAGGTGTATAAAGCAGGAGGACCTCTGCTTACCAGCCATCTCCACTCTCTTATGCAGAATATATGGGAAAAGGAGGAAATCCCTCAAGCTCTTAAAGACGCCTCTATCGTCAATATTTATAAGAACAAGGGAGACCAGTCAGACTGTGGCAACTACAGCGGGATCTCGCTATTGCCCGTAGCCTCCAAGATTATCGACCGAGTCCTCCTAAACAGACTTCTTCCTGAAGCGGAAAACTTCCTCCCAGAATCTCATTGCGGCTTTCGATTATCATGTGGCACCACTGACATGAATGCAGAGAACAGCGACATGACCTGTTCATGGTTTTCATCGACCTAACTAACGCCTTCGACTAGGTCAACAGGGAAGCCCTCCGGTAGATCCTCAGACGTTTGGGCTGCCCACCAAAATTCATCGCTATTGTGAGGCAACTCCACGATGGCTTGAACGGCAGTGTCCTGCACAATGGCGCCCAGTCTGAGTATTTTCCCATCCAAACGGGGGTTAAAGAAGGGTGTGCATTGGCAGCAACTCTCTTTTCCATTTTCTTGGCTGCCTCCCTTACTCGTACTAGTGCCAATTTAGCCGGCAGGGTGGACATCGAGTATTGGATGAAAGATCTTTTCAACGTAAGACGACTCCAGGCAGAAAAAAAGGTGTCGGCAGCTTCCATTACTGAACTTCAGTATGTATTCGTCCTCACTTTTGTCGCTCACACTAAACGCGACCTGCAGGAGATCCTGATCGCCTACGCATGCAGGTATGCGTATGCACACTTCAGCTTTGAGGTGAATGTACATAAGACTTAGCTTCTCTTTCAGCTTTACCCTTGTTCTGACACACCTCCACCATCCATCCAGCTTAACGGTACTACCCTCTCTAATGTTACCCACTTTCAGTATCTCGGCTCTAACCTGTCCATCACCGTGGACATCGATGAAGGGATTCAACATCGGATCAAATGTGTATCTCAAGCCTTTGGCAGACTCTGAAACCGTGTCTTCAGATGTAGTGAGCTGAAATTATCTACAAAGTTGCTCGTATATCCAGCAGTGGTCCTTCCCACCCTGCTATATGGCAGCGAAACATAGGTCACATACAGGAGGCACCTTAATGCATTTGAAAATTTTCACCAACTTGTCTACGTTCCATCTTCCAAATTCGCTGGGAAGACAATAGATCAAATTCCAGTATTCTTGTATTCCAGTATTATTATTGTAATTTCTTATGTATCTACATTATAATTTCTGATAAAACGGCTTCGATGGTACAATATTAGCAGGTATATAAAGTAGGTTTTACAAGAACTATTAATACCTAGACAATACATATTTTTTAATAGATGATTTAAAGGAAAGAAGCGTAGTCTTTGCTCGGATGGGTGGGGGTAAGTTGTTCCACACCTTCACACCATTATATTTTATGGAGGTTTGGGACTGCGAGGAGCACACGGGGGGTTGTCTTAGTAGCTCTTGGTGCCTTAAGTTGTATCTCTGATTATTCCGAAACTGGAAATAATTGTTGTCAAGCAAGTGATTGACAGATTTATAAACAAATAGGGCACAATAGTAGGTGTTAATATCCTGGTTGTGTTTTTGAATAGCGAGAGGCCCCCTATAGTGCGTGACAGTGTAGCAGGTGTTGGTAAATAAGATCATAAAAGATTTCTTTCATTGCTATAAGAGTGAGTGACTGTCGAGTGTGATACATGATACCTCACTGCTTATTGACTTTGCTGTGAATGGCTTGTATGTGGTTTCTCCAGTTAAGTTTCTCATCAACAATAACTCCGAGGAATTAAGTATTTTGTTCGCGTTTGAGGACTGTATTAATAAGGTACAGGAGGTCGAAATCTGGGGGTAAGTTTTTCCTTCTATGAAAGATGGTGTAATGGGTTTTTTCGAGGTTTAAGGTCAGTTTATTACGTATTATCCAGGTCCTGACTTTAGTCAATTCAGTGTTCATAGTTCTCATCAAAGAATGAATGTCTTAGTTGCTGGCACAGACAGTACTATCGTCTGCAAATAAGTTGTATTTTATTAGTGTGCTGGCGTGGACTATATCGTTTATGTACAACAAAAAACAGAACTGGAACGAGAATGGAACCTTGAGGGACACCATACAAGATTGGCGAGGAGTCAGATTGGTGATTATTATAGCAGAAATACTGCTTCCTGTTGGACAGATATGAGGTAAACCAATTGTGGGAGAGGCCCCTATCGCCGTAATGTTCAAGCTTTGAAAGGAGGATGGTATGGTCGACAGTATCAAAGGCTTTAGAGAGGTCCAACAATATACCGACTGTGAAATGGCGGTCATCAAAGGAGTTTAAGATGTCATTACTAAAGGATAGCAGAGCACCCTCAGTCGACCTTCTAGCTCTAAATCCAAACTGGGAGTCTGTAAAGATGTATTGGCATTGTAGAAGGAATTTAGTCTACTATTTGCTAGCTTCTCCAGTATCTTACTCAAGGCTGGGGGGACTGTTATGGGGCGGTAATTCCTGAAGAGACCTTTGTCGTTAGATTTTTTATATGCTGGGTGAACTTTAGCAAATTTCAATTTATCCGGAAAGACCCCACTAGGAAAGAAGGAGTTACAAATGTGTAGGAGAACAGGTAATAATTTGTGGGATACTTTCTTAATGATGCTGATTGGTATATTGTCTTCGCCTGCTGCTACATCTTTGGACATTTTTATGATGGCCATTAATCCATCTGTTGAGACAGGGAATAAAAACAGCTCATTTTGCTGTCTGTTTTGCAGGTAGGCTCTAAATTTCACATGGTGATCAGGGATGCTCTCTGCAAGATTTTTGCCAACATTAATAAAATATTCATTGAAGTGGTTGGCATTGAGGGAGGGTTCCGTTGCAACTGAATCATTTATCATAAAAGCTGAGTTGGGGGGCCGAAGGCTGAGTGTTTCTGTCGCTTGATGCTGACTGGAGCTTATTTGTATAATAGCTACGTCTAGCATTTCTAACTCTATTTCTGATACTTCGATAAGCATCACCGAAAGTTATGGGTCATTTTGCAAGTTTCCTATGGAGTTTGTGTTATTCTGTTATCGTTATCTTGATATTGCTTGTGTTACAAGGCTTAGAAATGGATACAGTTTTCGCTGACTTAGTCTAGAGAGGGAAACATTTATCAAAGCAAGAATTGAAGATGCAAGAAAAGTTGCAACTATTCACGTTAGGGTTGTCGGAGGTATAGACAAGATCCTACTCCTGTACTGTATGCTGGACTGGCCATGTTACATGCATGGACTCCGGTAGACTGCCAAAGCGGCTACTTTATAGTCACCTAACGAATAGTAAACGTAACACTGGAGGGCAACTGAAAAAGTATAAAGATAGTCTTAAGACAAACCTGAAAAAAGTGCCAAATCGACCCCTCTCACCTGGGAGACGATTACTCCACACCGTAATGCTTGTAAGAGCACCATACAAGAAGGTGTCAATACTTTCGAATTAGCCCAACTGCAAAACGAGGCAGACAAGCGCCAACGCCAGAAAGACACTGCCTCCACCCCTTCTGCACTAGATGTAGCCCTCCACATGTGCAACATCTGTGAACGTCCCCGCTGGTCCCGTATCAATCTCTTTAGTCACCTCAGAACCCCCAAAGTAGGTGACATCCTTAATAACTCATACCATTGTATCATAGTTGGATGATCATCACACTCGATTCTAAGTGATAGCAAAGTTGTAAGTAGTAGTAGTAGTAGTAGTAGTAGTAGTAGTAGCAACTAACAGGAGAGATGGTGTGGAAAAAGGCACTGAGGACTCGAGGAGGAGCCGGCCCTTCAGGTCTGGATGCAAATGGTTGGAGAGTCATCCTCAGCACAAACAAGTTTGGCCCTGTAGCAAGCGATCTCTGCACTGCCATTGCCGTCCTTGCAAGAAAGCTTGCATCCTCTTGCTGCCATCACCTCCAGGCCCTGACGGCCTGCCGCCTTATTCCTCTGGAAAAGAAACCAGGATGTAGACCTATAGGGGTGGGGGAAGTGCTGAGGCGGATCATCGGAAAGTGCATAATGGAAGTGGTAAAGGATGATGTCAGGGCAGCAGCAGGGAACCTACAAGTGTGTGCTGGCCACCAGGCTGGTGGGGAGGAGGCCATTCACGCCATGGGATTGATATTTGAGCAGCGTGATTGTGAGGCCGTTTTCCTTGTGGATGCTTCAAACGCATTCAACATACAGTCAATCCTCACATTACGCGGTCCCGCATTCCGCGTTTCACCGTTAACGTGGTGCCTTGCCAGAACCTAACATGCTCACATTCCACGGTCGTGAACCCCATTACGCGGAGAGCGGCTGGCAAGCCTCGCCATTTTTGGATCCAAACCTCCCGCCATCCGCCATGTTGTGTAAGAGGCGCGAAAATGGTGCGCACAAGGTCGCCCAGTCATCAAAACATTACCGAGTTCTTTACCCGCCACCCACCACAACCGGCCCAAGTCAGTGATAGTAATAATTATAGTGAGGATATGGACTTATATGGACTTTGAGGGGTTTAACAAAGAGGCCCTGCAAGCCTCTGTGGTGGATAGTGATACAATTGATACCAGTGATACAGGTGAGGGCCAATAATCTGCCCTCTGCCTCGGAACCAACCCCCCATCCCCATGTGCCCAGCCATCTTTTCTACTAATGTAAGTGTTAAAAAACCTAATATTATTGATATTTCTCTTAATTATTAATTGTGTGTGCATGCCTTCATAAAGTTAAGATAATATTTTTACTACAACATAGTTGTGTGTCGCCAAAAAGTGGAGTTTGGGGATAGGCCTGGACTCCATTTCAATTAATCCCATATGTTATGTTGTTCACTTTACGCGTTCCTCACTTTCCGCCGTACCCTCAGGGTTACATTAACCGCGTAATGTGAGGCCCAACTGTACTTAACTGCAAGGCTGCACTGCACAACATCAAGATCAAGTGTCCAAGCTTTGCGATGTATGTTGAAAATTCGTATAGGAATCCTTCAGACCTCTACATAGTAAACAACAAGGCTCTACGAGGTGATACCATCCTACAGTCGACTGAAGGAACAACACAGGGGGACCCCGTTGCAATGGCAATGTATGCAATTGGCCAATCAGTGCTCCAACAAGAAATAAAATTTGAAACAACTGGGGTCAAACAAGTGGCATATGCTGATGACCTTACAGGAGCAGGAAAAGTGGAGTGCATCAAAAAGTGGTGGGACCTGGTTACATCGCGAGGTCCACAAATAGGGTACCACCCAAACGCCAGCAAGTCCTTCCTCATCGTGAAGCCAGAACATTATGAACGGGCATTGGAGGTTTTTGGTGGAAGTGAGGTCAAAATAACTAAGGACGGCCAAAGACATCTAGGCGCAGTAATTGGCACTATAGACTTCAAGACCGAGTACGTAGCGGGAAAGGTGAATGAGTGGGTTAGTGAAATCCATGCTCTGTCTAAGATTGCTTACACAGAGCCACATGCGGCCTTTGCAGCATTCACCCATGGAGTCAAGCATCGCTGGAACTACATGATGCGTACCATCCCTGAGATCGGACCCCTCCTCCACCCTCTGGAAGAAGCTATCAGTGTCAAGTTCATTCCCAAACTTGTGAAACACCCTGAATTAACCCCAGCAGAAAGAGAACTTCTTGCACTTCCACCAAGAGTGGGAGGGATGGGACTAACTAATCCAGCGGAGATTGCTGCCACTGAACATCAAAATTCACTTAAGCTCAAGGCAGCCCTCACGGACCACATAATAGCCCAGAATGCAACAGGGGAAGTGGATACCTGCGAAGTAAATAAGATTCGTAGGTCCATTATGACAGATCGACAGCACTGCCAAAATGATATCTTGCAGCAACTATTGCTGCAGGTTCCAGAAAATATGAAAAAAAAAGTAGCTATAGCGCAGGAGGTGGGCGCCTCGAACTGGTTAGCTACGTTACCGATAAGGGCAAATGGTTTCAGTCTTAATAAACAAGAATTTACAGATGCCATTGCTCTAAGGTACGATTGGCCAGTAGAGGGTTTGCCCTCCCAATGCGTGGGTGGCTCCTCCTATGATGGCGATCACGCCATGGTCTGCAAGAAGGGGGGCTTCATATGCATGAGGCATGACGAGGTAAGGGATCTCATAGCAAATATGTTGAAGGAAATCTGCCGGGACGTCATGGTAGAACCGACCCTCCTTCCATTGGATGGCGAGATCTTCCAACACAGGACTTCAAACGCATCTAACGAAACCCGTGTGGACGTCAGTGCTCGAGGATTCTGGACGCGGGGACAGCGAGCTTTCTTCGACATCAGGATTTTTGATCCCATGGCCGCTTGTCACCGTAACCTAGCACTCGATGCTGCACATAGGAGGAACGAGAACGACAAGATAAGGGCATATGGGGAGAGAATCCAAAACGTTGAACAAGGCAGCTTCACTCCTTTAGTGTTCACAACCTCTGGTGGGATGGGGCCAAGTGCAAGATGTTTCTACGCCAGGCTCGCGGAGGTGATCTCTGAACAGAAGCAGCAGCCCAGAAGTTATGTTACAGCCTGGATGAGATGTCGACTGTCTTTCTCTCTCCTTCTGTCGGCTTTGCTCTGCCTTAGGGGAACGAGAGCTTCTGCCCCAACTCCGACAACTGCTGCAGATATCGACTATGAGGCTAATGTCACTGAATGCCGCATAGATCTGCGGCTCAACTAATTTAACACAGATAGGATGGCTACATATGTATTAGGATATTAAATATTAAGGTAATTAAATGGTGGCGAAGGTGTGGCTATTGGGGGAGGCTGGAGGCCACGTTTAAAAAAAAAAAATGTACTAGTTGTGTAACTAGTATAATTTACATACTGTATAATTTAGAGAAGTAGTTAATAACTTACAACCATGGATGTAGAGGTTAGAGGTTGTTTATAGGATATAGCCATATTAAACATCCCGCGGGTGTTATGTCTAGCCCGAGTGTCGAGGTATGATGCAACTTTCCCTCTCAAAAGTAGGTATTTCTTTAAACACAAAATAGAACACTCATTTGTGGTAAATGGATACTTTGCTTTACACTTGCAATGCGTCAAGTATGTTAGATAGTTAGTTAAGTAATATATAGAGAATGGCACAGCCACTTTACAGTGATTCATGGGTCAAAGGGATCACTTTCCAGCCGGTTGTTTATACACGTTATGTAAACACAGCTTATTATAGAGTTGCTTGACATTCAGAAGGGTTGACTACTTTCTCCTTTGAGGAATTACTCTCTACGGGCGTGTCACAGCCGTGCCTAGCCAGTCTTTAACTGGACCCCTCTGAGTTAAGATCTATACCTTGACCACCTCAGATCGGCTTGTCTAACACAGAGCCCGCCTCAAGTAATAGACGATTTACACTGAGAACATTCCCAGAACAGATCGCGGGGCCAGTCTAACTAACTGTACATATACACTAGTCTTGTGTATTATTTATCCCGTTTATTGTGGACAAGGTGAACAACATGTGGAACCATAATTATCGACAGTCTCAAGAATTCTACTGATATCAATGGGACTTCAAACAACTACAAGCAAATTAATATTTAGTGAGACTGTATACCGACAAGTCTCACTCCTCAAATGCCTACAAGCCATAGGCCTTGCAGTAGTAGTAATAGTATCTGTGTGTGTGTGTGTGTGTGTGTGTGTGTGTGTGTGTGTGTAAATAATAAATAATAATAATAATAATTAACGGTTTATTGAAAGAGCTTGGCAGCCAGAAGGCTGAAAATATACAGTTACATATTTGGGGAATGGGTTACGAATTACAAATAATATACAAGTAACATAAGTGACACAAATAAGACATATAATAACTTAGATGGGGAAAAGCTCAAACTACAGTTCAATTCAACGTAGTGACAGTGTTACAGTATTACAAGTTATTGATAATTTTTACAATGGTTGGGACTGGGCTGTTCTTATAGCGATCAGTTCGTGCACGTATGGGCTGGATGCGGTGTGTGTGTGTGTGTGTGTGATGTTTTTAATATTTTATCTTGTTGGTCTCTGGATTTTCTTCTGACTTTATTGTACTGTACCTGTATGTTTCTTTTCCTTATCTATCTCTTTCATATTTTTCTTCTCTGGTTCTTTCTTTGTGTCTCTTATTCCGCTTGTCTTTAAGTATATTAGTGTGTTTGCCTTATATTTTATATCCCTCTCTCTCACAGTCCTTTCCTCTTTCTTCTCCTATATCCCTTCATTCCTCTTCCTCCACTAACTCTCCTCTACACCTTGAAAACTCCTCATTTCCATCCTCACTTTCCTTCACCACCACCATCACCTCCACTCCTCACTTTCACACACCTCTTCCCTTGCTAACTCTGCTGTCACTATCCAACCCTCATACATCAATGCAATCTTCCGTTTCCTCCTCCACATCCTTTCCCACCTGAATGCACGCCCTTCTCCACCTTATTTCACGCAATCATCCACATCTTCTTCACCCTTCCCCCCGTTCTTCTCATCCCCACACTCTTCTCCACACAACCTTCACCACCCTCCTCCATAGACCCTTCCCATCCTCCTCCACACTTTCCTTCACACCTCCCCAACCCGCTATCCTCCACACACGCCCACACCATCTCCCACACCCCTTCTCTACATCCTCCCCCACTCCTCACCTCCCTACCTTCCTCCACACCCTTCTCCACACCTCACTGTCCTTCACACTCCTCCACACTTTTCCACACCTCCAGACCCACCTCCACACCACCCCTCCCCTCCTGCCAGCCTCAACATCTCGAGCACCCTGGACAAATACACCCATTGTGACCCGACAGAAAACTTGCTCTGTGCTTAAGCGTCAAGTGCAAATGAACTCTATTTATGTGGCGTCGTGGCCGTCGGCTTCTGGGGGCTCTCAGGGGCTCTCAGGGGCTTTGTTTATGGTGTGCCTTCTTATCAAACTTCTCCCGATTCGACCGACCAACCAACCAAGCGTCTAAGCGACCAACCTTTCCTTCAAACACAATTTAGCATGAACCTGTGTGTGGGTGGAGGGAAGTGAGGATGAGGTAGGAGGGGAAAGGGGAGGAGGATGAGAGGAAGAGGAGAGGGAAGGGGAGGAGGAGATGGTATGGATGTGAGGGTTAATTAAATCTCTCTCTTTATATATATATATATATATATATATATATATATATATATATATATATATATATATATATATATATATATATATATATATATATATATATATATATATATATATATATATGCTGATAACCACAAGGAAAAGAAAACACGAAGTTCCCAAGCGCTCTCGTGAAATTCACATCTTCAGGGGGTGAGAAAAACTTAGTTTTCTTTTTCCTTGTAGTTATCAGCATATACCTGGATCACGCGCACCTACAGTGATTTATTTGCATATATATATATATATATATATATATATATATATATATATATATATATATATATATGCAAGTAAATCACTGTAGGTGCGCGTGATCTAGGTATATGCTGATAACCGCCAGGAAAGAAGAAAACACGAAGTTCCCAAGCGCTTTCGTGTAATTCACATCTTCAGGGGTGAGTACAGACTAGAGAGAGTAATGCAAAACAAGGTGAATATATACAGAGGAGGGTGAGACCAGGTCCACAATGGTCAGGTAATTAGGTAATGACCCTACTAATCTTTAAATAGCACACAACGGTTGGTGGTTGGGTCAGATGGGACAGTGACCCGCCCTCTCACCTGATCACAAATCTTCTTAATTACAAAGTTGTCCAGCTTGTACATGCCGTTACTCAAATTCATGTTGAATGCTTCGGTATGTTCAATAAGACTAGATTCTATGATGTTCCTACTATCAATTGAATTTTGGTAATATTGAGGAGGCATTATCCCAGTCAATGCAATGCTTGTTATCCCTCAAATGAACAAACAGAGCATTGGATTCCTGGCCTGTCCTAACACTGTATTTGTGTTGTTTAACTCTAGTTACAAGATCTTTACCTGTCTGGCCTAAGTAAAACATATTACATTCCTTGCAAGAAACTTTATAAATGCAACCAATTGTGTTGTTGGGGGAGTTCTTGATAAACATTTGTTTAACAGTGCATGAGTTTTTAAATGCCACATTGACGTTCCAAGATTTTAGCTGTGCCGGAATGTGTGAGAAATTTTTGTGAAATGGTAATATTAAGATATTCTTATGGTCATGGGTGGGCTTGGGATCAGTTCTATAAAAAGTTTTCTTAGTAATGTTTAAGCATTTGTCTATGAAAGATCTAGGGTATTTAAGGTTTGAGCCAATATTATATATATATTTGTATTCCTCAACGATGAATTCCGGACTGCAAATTCTCAAGGCACGTAAAAACATTGTTGTAAATGCTGACTGTTTGACTTTATTATGGTGGGCAGAATAATAATGAATGTATGAACACACATTGGTTGGTTTTCTATAAATACTGAACTTAAAAGTGTTACCTATTCTGTGTATCAGACAGTCTAGGAATGGCAATTTACAGTCTTGCTCTAATTCCACAGTGAATTTGATCGAGGGGGCTAAGTTGTTAAGTTGAGGTAGGAAAACTTTTAGGTCCTCATTACATGGCCAGAGACATAATACATCATCAACATATCTAAACCAGACTGCTGAGGGTGGTAAAATATTACTTAATAGTTTCTTTTCAAAGAATTCCATATATAGGTTCCATTTACATTCAAACTTGGGCTATTCCTTATTAACATATTGGTAATGGTTGAGTCATACTTAATAAGGAATAGCCCAAGTTTGAATGTAAATGGAAGTTTTATTGTATTCCATGTAGCAAATGTAATTGTAATTATGTAGGTCAGACAGGAAAAACTCTGCAGCTCAGAATCAAACAACATAAGTATAATATCAAAACTGCATCTGAAAGCAGTGCCTTGTTCGTTCATGTTAGGAATAATAATCACCCCATTGCTTGGGAAAAAAGCTTAGAAGTATTCAAATCATCTTGTGTCACAGAAAGACTTCTAGTTGAAGCTAGTTTGATTAAGGAATTAAAATCTATAAACCTCAGTGATGGTCAGTTCAAAACTGATAATATGTTACATAAATTTATTTGTCAGTGGCCCAAGGTTAAAAATGCTTTGAAAACCTTTGATCTAGATGTATGATAGGTATTTTGTGGGTCCCTTATGTGTGACCTGACCTGACTAGTCACGTCACCCCCTTTTCTTAAGCTCCTCTACGTGTGTGATGGTGTTGGTGTGTGGATTAGTGGATGTCATCATTATGACCTGACCTCATGTTTTTAAGGTCACCCTGTCTATGTAATCCAGTTGCCTCTGAAGATGTCTTGAATAAAGACGAAAGCTAAGGTACTCCGTTGTTTCCATTCTCCCGTGTGATTTTATCAAGATTTATCTTATCCACGTTTTCATTGTGGATTTACATGAGATATATTTATATATATATATATATATATATATATATATATATATATATATATATATATATTTTATGAAAATCCACAATGAAAACGTGGATAAGATAAATCTTGATAAAATCACACGGGAAAATGGAAACAACGGAGTACCTTAGCTTTCGTCTTTATTCAAGACATCTTCAGAGGCAACTGAAGATGTCTTGAATAAAGACGAAAGCTAAGGTACTCCGTTGTTTCCATTTTCCCGTGTGATTTTATCAAGATATATATATATATATATATATATATATATATATTTATATATTTATATATATATTAGTATATATATATATATATATTTATATATATATTTATATATATATATAATAGTATATATATATATATATATTATCAACGACCTCACCAGCAAGGAATCGAACCCTCGACCTACTGAAATATAACAGAGTCTAGAACTGCTTTTAGTGTCCTTGTGGCCTAGCCGGTAAGCGCTCCCTAGTCACACCCAGTAGGTCGAGGGTTCGATTCCTTGCTGGTGAGGTCGTTGATAATATGTTCAAAGTCCGCGTGTTAAATGGACTAAAAATGAAGTATATATATATATATATCTGTTGAGACAGGGAATAAAAGCAGCTCATTTTGCTGTCTGTTTTGCAGGTAGGCTCTAAATTTCACATGGTGATCAGGGATGCTCTCTGCAAGATTTTTGCCAACATTAATAAAATATTCATTGAAGTGGTTGGCATTGAGGGAGGGTTCCGTTACAACTGAATCATTTATCATAAAAGCTGAGTTGGGGGGCCGAAGGCTGAGTGTTTCTGTCGCTTGATGCTGACTGGAGCTTATTTGTATAATAGCTACGTCTAGCATTTCTAACTCTATTTCTGATACTTCGATAAGCATCACCGAAAGTTATGGGTCATTTTGCAAGTTTCCTATGGAGTTTGTGTTATTCTGTTATCGTTATCTTGATATTGCTTGTGTTACAAGGCTTAGAAATGGATACAGTTTTCGCTGACTTAGTCTAGAGAGGGAAACATTTATCAAAGCAAGAATTGAAGATGTATATATATATATATATATATATATATATATATATATATATATATATATATATGTATATGTATATTTATATATATATATATATATATATATATATATATATATATATATATATATATATATATATATAAATATATAAATATATATATATATATTTATATATATATATATATATATATATATATATAAATATATATATATATATGTACTTCATTTTTAGTCCATATAACACGCGGACTTTGAACATATAATCAACGACCTCACCAGCAAGGAATCGAACCCTCGACCTACTGGGTGTGACTAGGGAACGCTTGCCGGCGAGGCCACAAGGACACTAAAAGCTGTTCTAGACTCTGTTATATTTCACACAAAGCCTGTTCATCGAGCTGATGGCGCCGTGAACCTCAATGGGAAACTGCCCGTGCCTCTTATGTGGTGTCAGTAGCATTTTACCGAATCCAGCTGGTATGAAACGCGAGGTACATATATATACTTCATTTTTAGTCCATATAACACAGCTGGATTCTAATCCTGGCGGGGTGAGGTGTTGATTATGTGTAGAAGTCTGCGTGCTTTATTGGGCTAATGAAATATATATATATTTGTGCTGATAACCACACGGAAACAAGAAAACACGAAGTTCTCAAGCGCTTTCGTGTAATTTGCATCTTCAGGGGTGAGTTCAGAGTAAGGAGAAATACATGACAAGGCAAATATATACAGTATAGGAGAGTGAGATCAAGTCCCTAGGGACTGTGAGTGTCCACAATGGTCCGGTCACTAGGCAGTGACCCTACTAATCTTCATAAGCAGGGCAGCAGTTGGTAGTCAGGTCAGAGGGTAAGAGGACCCAACCTTCTCACCTGGTTACAAATCTTCTAAATTACGAAATTATCCAGTTTGTACATACCATTACTCAAATTCATGTTGACGGATTCGGTATGTTTAATGAGACTGGATTATATAATGTTCCTACTGTCAATATAACTACAAGGTAATATTGAGGAGGCATTATCCCAGCCAACGCAATTCTTATTATCCCTCAAATGAACATACAGAGCATTGGATTCCTGGTCTGTCCTAACACTGTATTTATGTTGTTTAAGTCTAGTTACAAGACCTGTCTGGCCTAAGTAAAACATATTACATTCCTTACAAGGAACCTTGTAAATGCTGCCGCCTGCATTGTTGGGGGAGTTCTTGTTTAACATTTGTTTTACAGTGCATGAGTTTTTGAATACCACAATGAAGTTCCAGGTTTTTAGTTGTAAAGGAATTTGAGAGAATTTTTTTGTGAAATGGTAATACTAATAGATTCTTATGGTCATGGGTGGGCTTGGGATCTGTTCTGTAAAAAGATTTCTTAGTAATGTTAAGGTATTTCTCTATCAAAGATCTAGTGTACTTAAGTTTCAAGCCAATATTATAGATATATTTATATTCCTCATCAATGATTTCCGGACAGCAAATTTTCAAAGCACGTAAAACATTGATGAAAATACTGACTGTTTGACTATTATGGTAGGCAGAATAATAATGATTGTATGAACACACATTAGTAGGTTTCCTATAAATCCGGAACTTAAAAGTGTTTCCTATTCTGTGGATCAGACAGTCTAGGAATGGCAATTTACAGTCGTGCTCTAATTCCACAGTAAATTTGATAGAGGGGGCTAAGTTTTTAAGTTGTGGCAGAAAAGCTTTGAGGTCCTCATGACATAGCCAGAGACATAATACATCATCTACATATCTAAACCAGACTGCTGAAGGTGGTAAAATATTACTTAATAGGTTCTTTTTTGAAAGAATTCCATATATAAGTTGCTTAATACTGGCGAAAGCGGATTACCCATTTCCATTCCAAATTTCTTAGCATAATATTCTCCATTGAATTCAAATTTACAATCCTTAATACATAGCTTGATGAGTTCGATGAAGTCGTCTTTCGAGACGGGTAATGAAATATTGTCCAGGGAATCTATGAGGAACTCCAGTAAATCATCAACTGGGACTTTGTAAAGAGAGATATTACATCAAAACTGATCAGTTTAAAATCGTAATTAATGTGTGAGTTATTGAGTTTATCAACCAGATCCATATTATTCTTAATATTAGAGTTAGAAATGTTGCCAACTAGGGGATTTAGCAAAGCTACTCTCATTAAACTTTTTACTTCACAATCCCCTCCACTGCTATACATGTATGGTTTAATCAAGACTCACATGCCTAATAACCCAGCAAGACCCATTATTAGCTCAGTTGGGTCAATCTCTTATAATTATCTAAATGGTTAGTTTCTTTACCAAATCCACTAGTTGGCAACATTTATAACTCTAATATTAAGAATAATATGGATCTGGTTCATGTATGTATATTATGTATGCTGGATTATATATCATGTATGTATATTATGTATGTGCTCCATTTATGTATTATTTATTCAGCCTAGCTGGCAGCGTGTGGCAATGTTATTACCATATCCCACACGCTTAATTAATGTGCCTGGCGACGTATGGAAGCTGCTAATGTATCACTTGCCATACGTCGCCTATAGCAGTTGACAAGGAGCCTAGCCAGGGAGACCGCTGCTCTCCTCTGTGTACATACTCTTATCCAGTAAACCGAACCTACAAAACTATACAGGTGTTTGTGTTCTCTCCTGTATATAGAACTTATTATTCAGAACCTAACATGGCGCAGTGATCCGATCTTACTAGATAATTACGAGTGATAGTGCAAAGTTTGTGGAAAGCCGGTTATGGACTCTCTCTTGGGTCAACTCCCGCGCGCGTCACCTCTCCTCGAAGAATTTAGCAACTTTGAGCAGTGTCAGTGATTTTCTGTGAAGTGTTTAGTGCATTGTGTGTTCGTGCCATTCATGTGTGACCTTGTTCTAAAGGATTCCCAAGGTATACGGCACGTTCTGGGCATTTGTAAGGAGTAGAGTTCAGTGCACCCGTCTCTGACCGCGTCCTGAGGGTAACTAGACTGACTGGGAGTCGCCGCGCCTCTCCCTCCACCCCCTCACAGCGCCGCCTCCACCCCCCCCTCACAGCTGGGGCGAGACGCTTTGCCGGCCCGGGATACACGCTCACACACATCCACGTACTAACACTCGCTGACCGCGCGGCTTCCTTATATATATATTTTATATATATAATCTACTTATCTGTGTATTTAATTAATTTTTTTTGTCTGAAATCTTGTTCATACGACGGGCTGACCGGTCAACACTGATTTAAGACATAGTACACAGATGAAGTAGTTATGTCTCACGCCTTATGTAGCCGTGGACCCAGCGCCTGGATGAGCCAGGCGGGTGATAGCCCCGCAGAGATGGATGACCAGGCCGGCCACGACGCTCCAGCCCCCACATCGCGCAGTCCCTCACCTCAATATTCAGCGTTGTCTCCAGAGATAATTGCTTTACTGAAGTCTATGAGAGATGAGAAACGCGAGGATGAAGCCCACTGACGTTTGGCGGATGAGCACAGAAGGCAAGCAGAGGCAGAACGAGACAACCAACGGAGATTGGAAGACAGTGAACGGTTTGAAGCCTTGATATCTCGCCTCACTGTTAACCAAGCCCCTGGCTCTAACACTGCCTCGGTACTGACTGGTTCAGATACCTCATCCATGCTTCCTTCACACCCCCCAGCCCCACCTAAAGCAGCAGCTCAAACGCCGCCCATCTTGAAGCCTGATGAGACTTTCCAGACTTTTCGTGAATGGCGGCGACGGTGGACTGATTATTCTACAATGGTGGATCTCCAGAGTTTGTCACAGCCTAAACAACTCATCCAGCTGCGTATGTGCCTGTCCTTGGAAATTCAGCGTGTCTTGGAACATACGTTGCAGGTACCCCCAACCTCTTTGCTGTCTGTAGAGGAGGTACTGGACGTTCTACAACGGCACATCAAAGGACAGCAGAATGAAGCTCTGCGCAGGAGGGAATTGTTTAGCTGCAGACAGATGGAGGGTGAGTCTTTTGATGCCTTTTACGTGCGTCTTAAGAGAGCCTCGGAAGAGGTAGATATATGTCCAGGCCACCACCAGCAGTGCGAGGAGACCCAGTTGAGGCAGGTGACCCTGATGGGTGTTAAGGACGAGGAACTTGTCCAACGCCTCACCTCCCTCGACTCTTCCTCTCCTCTTAAGGATGTGTCGACGATATGTCGCTCCTATGAGGCTGCCAGGTGTGCCACCTCTGCCATCCGCGCTCCCCCTACAGCTGTACGCGCTGTGTCCCGGTACAAGAAGGACAAGAAGTCTGTTCCTACGCCTTCGCCCACCACGTCCACGCCCGGTTTATTTTGCAACAACTGTGGTAAGCAGCACGGAACACAGGTGTGTCCAGCTGCTCAGTCTACCTGCAACAGTTGTGACCGTAAGGGCCACTGGTCACTCACAGTACGGTGCCCAGCCAAACGCGTCCAGTGCAATGTGTGCGGTCGTCTGGGCCACTATGACAAGTGTTGCCCTTCCAACATACCCAAGGGACCGCGTCGGCGGAAGCTTCAGCCCCCCTCCACCAGAGAGGGCCGCCCACAGTCTTCCAATCAGAGGCACGACGACTCCTGACAACGCTCGAGCCACATTAGGAATGTGTGCTCCCCCCCGCGTCCCAGGACCAAAGTCCCCCAGTACATCAGCGTCATCGTGACCTACGGCGGTGTGTCATCCCGTCTTCAGATGTTGCCCGACACCGGCGCTGATGCTACAGTCATCGGTCCCCAGCATTTGCAATGCTTGGGGCTCTCTCCAAGTGATCTAGGACCGCCCCCCAAGGATCTCCGCTTTATGGCAGATGGTTCACAGATGACCCCGGCCCTAGGTTCACTCCAAGCACAAGTCACCTTTGGCAACAGGTCGTGTCAAGCCTGGATTGATGTGCATAACGGTGTCCAGACTCCTTTGCTGTCCTACAGACATTGTCAGGAGTTGGCCATCATCTCCCAGGACTTCCCCAAACCTATTCTTGAGGTAAAACACGCCAACAGGGTGCAAAAAGGGAGCAGCAACGACCCTGCTGCCGCCCTACCCCTGCCTCTTGCCAGTGACACCTCTCCTTCGGATGCTCGGAAGTACTTCCTGAAGGAATTCAGCGACATTCTGGTGACCAAGTCCGCTCTGGAATCCAAGCCTCTCAAGAAGATGGCAGGCCCCCCCATGAGGATCCACCTGAGGGACGACGCGAAGCCATTCGCTATTTACACCCCTCGACTGGTTCCCCTGGCCTTCCGCGAGGCGGTCAAAAACGAGCTGGACTCCATGGTCGCCCAAGAAATTATTGTACCAACCGGCGATGACCCGTCTCCATGGTGTCACCCGATGGTTGTCGTCGCAAAACCTAAAGGTGGTGTTCGGATCACCACTGACCTTTCCAAGCTCAACAACCAGGTGTCTCGTCCTGCGCACCCTTCTCCCACGCCCTTTGCAGCCATACGCAGCGTGAACCCGAAGGCGCGTTTCTTCACGATGATGGACGCCCTGTGTGGATACTGGCAGATAGAGCTTGCCGAAGAAGACCGACCACTCACAACTTTCATCACCCCGCATGGACGTTACAGTTATTGCCGTGGCCCCATGGGATTCGCCGCTACAGGAGA
This sequence comes from Homarus gammarus, assembly GCA_958450375.1. NCBI lineage: Eukaryota > Metazoa > Arthropoda > Malacostraca > Decapoda > Nephropidae > Homarus > Homarus gammarus. The sequence goes on from CAUDMG010002025.1 coordinate 257,833, forward strand.
CGCTTTCTGTCTTCGAGGTGATATGGCTCTACAAGGTCTGGCAAACTGCGTGAAAGTGGTCGACGACATACTCGTGTACGACGAGGATTATATGGATCACCTCTGCCGTATCTACGAGGTACTCAACAGGTGCCGGAAGCACGGCATTACCCTAAATGCCGACAAGTTTGTTCTGGCCAGCTCTTCAGTTGACTTTTGTGGGTACACCCTCTCAGGGAATGGTATCGCAGCTGACCCGGAAAAGGTCCGCGCCATTACGGATTTTCCCACCCCTGCTAACCTGACTGACTTGAGGTCCTTCATCGGTCTCGTCAACCAGTTAGCAGAGTTTTCGTCGGACATCTCCGCAGCTGCTCAACCACTTCGCGCCCTGATGAGCCCCAAGAGGACATTCCTGTGGACCCCCGACCACGACAAGGCCTTCCAGCAAGTGAAACAGGCCCTGACTCGTCCACCTGTCCTCGCCACATTTGACCCAGCCTTGCCGACAGTTCTGCAGACAGATGCCTCACGCTTGTATGGTGTGGGATACGCCCTACTGCAGGATCATGGTGGAGGGCAGTTCCGGCTCGTCCAGTGTGGCTCGCGTTTCCTCTCTGACACTGAGACGCGCTACGCCACTATTGAGTTGGAGCTGTTGGCTGTGGTTTAGGCGATGTCCAAGTGCAGGTTTTACCTCATAGGCCTGCAACACTTTCAGCTAGTGACCGACCATCGCCCGCTTGTCCCGATCCTCAACCACTACACGCTAGACGCCGTTGAGAACCCTCGCCTCCAGCGTCTGAAAGAGAAGCTCTCGGCGTACATCTTCACTGCAGTGTGGCGTGCTGGCAAGGAGCTCTGCATCCCTGATGCCTTATCCCGCTCTCCTGTCAGCCGCCCTACTCCAGAAGACCATGTACTCGACGCCGACCTCGCTCTTTCCGTCAGGACTGTGGTCACTCTCCATGCCGTCCAATCCCTTCGTTCGGATCTGTCACCAGATGACGACAAGGCAATGGAGGACCTTCGAACAGCGGCCCGAGATGACCCTTCCTATGTCCGACTCGTCGAGTGTGTGAGGAATGGATTTCCTAGCAACCGCTACGATCTTCACAACACCCTGCTCCCGTATTGGAAACTCCGCGATGAACTCTACTGCGACGGAGACCTTGTTCTGTACGGAGCACGTGTAGTTGTCCCTGCTGCATCACGTCCCCACGCCTTGGCCCGCCTTCACGACAGTCACCGTGGAGCTGAGGCCACCAAACGACGTGCACGACAGACTGTGTTCTGGCCCGGCATCATCTCCGACATCTCCAATGTTGTCCGTGCGTGTGAGCCCTGCCAAGTACTACAACCCAGCCAGCAGCAGGAACCCTTTATGAGTGACGACAACCCCACCCGCCCCTTCGAGTCTGTGTCGGCCGACTTTTTCTGTGTGTCAGGAAAGTCCTTCCTCGTTATCGTCGACCGTCTCTCTGGTTGGCCGGTTGTCATCAAGTGCGGTAATGACACGACGTCTGCCGCCACCATCAGCAAGTTCCGCCACTACTTCCGTGACGTGGGCGTTCCTGTACGCCTGCGAACCGACGGAGGGCCTCAGTTCACAAGCCGGGACTTTGCTGTGTTCCTTGACCGATGGGGAGTCCGGCATGTGTTGTCATCGCCCCATTACCCGCAGTCCAACGGCCACGCTGAGGCTGCTGTCAAATCCCTGAAGCACCTCATCCTTAAGGTGGCCCCTTCTGGGAACATTGACTGCGAGGCCTTCGACAGGGGTCTTCTTGAACTCCGCAACACACCTAACTACACCGGACGCTCCCCTGCCCAGGTTTTGTATGGACGCCCCCTTCGTTCTTGTGTTCCTGCTCACCCTCAATCCTTCTCCAAGGAGTGGCAGGCCAAGACAGAGGATTGTGATCGCCGAGCCGCCGAACGTGTTCAGGACGTCGCCGCCCGCTACAATGACCACGCCCGTTCTCTCCCCAGGTTGAGTGTCGGCACCCAAGTCCGTGTTCAGGACCCGACCTCCCTACGTTGGGACAAAGTAGGCGTAGTCATGGGTCTCGGCAGGTCACGGGACTACCAGGTGCGGTTACCCAGTGGTCGTGTGTGGTGGAGGAACCGCCGTTTTCTCCGACCCGTAACAATGCCTTCTGCTGGCCCCGCCACCAGTGTTGAGTCCCATACCCTTCCCAGTGATGAAGTCCCTCGACGCTCAGAACGGATCCAAAAGAAAAGGTCCGCTCAAGACTTTACTATGAGCGTATAGGGGGGAGGGAGGTGTATGTATATTATGTATGCTGGATTATATATCATGTATGTATATTATGTATGTGCTCCATTTATGTATTATTTATTCAGCCTAGCTGGCAGCGTGTGGCAATGTTATTACCATATCCCACACGCTTAATTAATGTGCCTGGCGACGTATGGAAGCTGCTAATGTATCACTTGCCATACGTCGCCTATAGCAGTTGACAAGGAGCCTAGCCAGGGAGACCGCTGCTCTCCTCTGTGTACATACTCTTATCCAGTAAACCGAACCTACAAAACTATACAGGTGTTTGTGTTCTCTCCTGTATATAGAACTTATTATTCAGAACCTAACAGTTCATAAACCCAATTGGAGGTTCACGGCGCCATACTCTCGATGAACAGGCTTTGTGTGAAATATAACAAAGTCTAGGACTGCTTTTAGTGTCCTGGTCGTCAAGAGGTAACGTTCCCCAGTCACACACATAAGATCGTGGGTTCGAGTCCTGGCGGGGTGAGGCTATATATATATATATATATATATATATATATATATATATATATATATATATATTTTTTTTTTTTTTTTTTTTTTTTTTTTTTTTGCATGTAAATGACTGTAGGTGAGCGTGATCCAAGTATATGCTGATTACCACGAGGAACAAGAAAACACGAAGTTCCCAAGCGTTTTCGTGTAATTCACATCTTCAGTGGGTAGTACAGACTAATGTTTACATAAGCATCCATGGGAAAGTAAGAAAATACTTAGCAGTCTCATGTGCTGAAATGATCTGCAAGCAACATAAAAAACTCTGCCTATGAAATTAGAAATAGGAGACAAAGTAATGATAACAGCGCCGTAACGCATATCAAATCTCTCGCCTAAATTCACAGGTCCGTACGTGATGAGAGAGAAAGAACATGAAAACAAATTCCAAGTAGTTGAGCCAACGTCAGATGTCACAGATAAGGTACATGTAGATATACTGAAAAAAGTCAGCAGAGACTTAGTAGGGATTACTAATGTCAATCAGGAACATCCTACTTCTATGACAACAGGTGCTCATCAAATTGTAGTAACAGACAGTGCATATCGTCAAAAACTATGTTCGGCAAATAAAACTCGTTAATTATCCTCGCCTCTTTCAGATATGGCTTGGATATCACTATTACTGTTGGTCTGGAGTGCGATGACAACAGCCTCATCCCCAGCAGACGTCGTCAAACCCGGAGCATTAGTTGCCCTACTAGGCAAAGTACTAGTAGTAAAAGACGTTGTAACTGTCAAGTACAAGCTCCATGACTTAATGCACATGCCAGTGCATCTGAGGTCATTAGCTGTCCACATTGAAACAGCTACGATCTCGAACAGCAATCTACAATCTTGCATCAATCAGTCAGACCATCTCTCTTCAACACGACCGTATGAATAGTCTACTCATGGGAGTAAATTACTTCGAGGGAAAGCTCCCTATATCTCTTGAAGACATCGGGAAAAATGTACATTCTCAGCGGCGTCAAAAACATGGTCTGTTTAATTTTGTTGAGTTAATAAGTAGCACCTTGTTTGGTACGCCAACCGCCGAAGATGTAGCTAAACTATGGAATAAAATGAGTACAGTTTCAGAAGTTGTTCAGAAGCAGAATATGGCCATTGAGCAGTCCTATAAGGCAGTACAAACTCTGACTTCTCATATGAATGCTATTGTTAATGAAACTAATCAACTAACATGCGTTGTCCAGGGATTCACACGGTCAGAATCTACAATGGAGTGGCTAATCTGCTTCACTGAATACATGCATGCATCTGAGTACTCGGTACAAGCTTTCATAGAAACCAATAAAAGGCTCATAGCTGATCTTGTAAATGCAGGGTTAGGTCGTGTTGATGCACAGTTGTTGCCAGTTGGTCAACTAACTGCCGCTCTGAATATACCTAAAACTAAATATCATCTAACTCCTATCTTTCAGGAGCATAGAGTGGATTATTATTACCCCTTATTAGAAGCAACATTAACACACAGGGATGAAAGTTACTAGTGTGCCCTGAAGAATGCAGTGATGGCTAGGGAATCACTGAGTAACACTGAGTCCGTTTATTGTGGATTAGAGAAATACAAGTGGTGACTCGCGTGTGCCATGCACGGCTCACACAGTCAGACTGGGGCTGCCTTGCCATATGGCAGCCTCGGGGCAATGTTGCCACATAACATGTGCCGTGTTGCCACGTGATTAAATATATAAATGCTACTCGGCACAGTAGCTTATGTACAGGGTTGCTACTCGGCACAGTAGCTTAGATACATAACCTACATCTCCCTCCCCCCTCACGCTCATAGTCTTTGTCTTGAGCGGACTTCTTAGTTCTAAGTCGCTCCGAGCGTCGAGGTGCACTGTGGGGCGGATCCTCGTGAGGTGTAGGTGACTCGTCTTCGGTCAGGGGGCCAGCAGCAGGGGGTGGGACTGGCCGGAGGAAGCGGCGGTTCCTCCACCAGACACGGCCACTCGGCATCCTGACCTTGTAGTCCCGCGACCAGCCGACGCCCATCACTATGCCAACCTTGTGCCGACGTGTCGTCGTCGGGTCCTGGACGAGGACAAGGGCACCAATCTCCAGCGGCTGAAGAGGGCGGGCACGGTCGTCATACCGAGTCTTGGCGTCCTGGGCACGTGTAGCGGTGCGGCGGTAGCAGCTCTCGGCTTTGGTCTGCCAGTCCTTCGCAAAGGCCTTGGCGTGTGTAGGAACGCAAGAGCGGAGAGGGTGACCATACAGGATCTGGGCAGGGAGCGTCCTATGTTGGTGGGAGTGGATGCGGGTTCTGGGCAGCTCTATGTGGCAGCGCCAGGCGCGTCGCTCGTTAACTCACGCACCCTGCTGGCGGTGTACCGAGCAGCTGGGATCTGTTCAGGAAAGTCTCTGGGCACCACGCCTAACTCCTCGCAGTGCTCCCACGACAACAAGGGTGTAGCGAGAGTAGGCCGCACGTCGATCCATCCGTAACATGACCTGTCGCAGTAGGTGATCTCTGCCTGAAAGGAGCCCACAGCGTCCGGCATCTGGGAACCGCCCGCATTGTAGTACTGCAGCTGCGGCGGTGGTCCCAGGCCGCGTTTGGTGAGGCCCAGTTTCTGGAGGTGCTTCAACCCAATCACTGTAGTATCGGCGCCGGTGTCCAGTATCACCTCGATGTGTCCCGACACATCACCGTGCGTGACGGCGACGCGGATAGTAGGGGAAGGGGTAGCCCTGGGGCGTGTGGTCGATTCCACACTCCTGATGTGACTCCGCTGCTGCTTGGGGCTGCGTGGGCCATCTGGAGGGGGCTGCGTGCGAACCACCCCGAGGGAAGTGCGCTGCTTTCCTCCTCGTCTCGGGCTTTTGGGCTTGGGTTGGCGGCAGCACTTGTCGTAGTGTCCATAGCGACCGCAGGCCTGACACTTGCGGCCTCGTGCGGGGCACCTGTCTGTGTTAGACCAGTGGCCCTTACGGTCACATCCACGACACAGTGCGTCGGCGGCCGGGCAAGTCTTGGGGCTGTGCTGCTTTCCACAGCTGCCACAGGAAGCACTAGGCGGAGGCGTGGAAGAACGTGTGGCAGCCTTCGCGTTGTTGGCCGCCTTCTTATCCTCCTTGTATTGTGATATAGCTCTCACAGCAGGTGGGGCCCGTAAGGCAGAGGTGGCGGACTTGGTGGCCTCGTATGACCGACATTCAGTCACTACCAACTGGAGTGTGGAGGAAGTGTCCAGGGGGATGAGTCGCTGCATCAACTCTTCGTGCCTGACACCTGTCAAGATCCCGTGCTTGATCCAGGCTTCCTCACATTCCCGGCTGTGCGCCTTGCAGACGTCGATCTCCTCAGACTAACTCTTCAAGGGTACAAAAAAGTCGTCAAAGGATTCGTTCTCCGCCTGCTTGCAGCTGGTGAAGGCACGGCGACGCAAAGCCTCATTGTTCCGACCCTTAACATGCTCCTGTAAAAGGTCGAGCACATCCGTCACTGAAGAGGTAGAATCGGGAGGCACTTGCAACGTGTGCTCCAAAACTCTCTGGGTCTCCAGCGACAAACACATCCGCAGTTGGATGAGCTGTTTGTTTGGAGGCATGCTGTCAAGGTCCACCATCGTGGAGTAATCTGTCCAACGCCGCCTCCACTCACGAAAAAGCTGAAACGTGACGTCTGGTGAGAGGGCGGGTGGTGGTTGAACAGATGCATTGGGAGCTGTTGGGGTAGCAAGAGTACCTGGAGGACGCTCGTGTGGTGGAGGAGGGAGTGTACTGGCGCCTTGAAGCGCGCTACCTGCAAGTGAGGGAGGGTGGGTTAGCGCCAGGGTCGCCATTAGTGCCTCAAAACGCAACTTTTCCTCCTCTCTTCGTGTCTCCTCCCTCTGAAGTTCCATCTCTCTGCGTCTCTCGTCCCGGTCGTCCATCCACTTCATTATTGTGGCAATGTCCGTCACTGGAGGTGGAGGATGAGAGTCTGCGCCCGGTGGAGGGGAAGGTGGTGGGGAGTCGTGTCTCCCATCTTGACGTCCCTTCTTACCTCCCATCTTTGTGTGTGCGTGGACTGCACTGTTTAATATATAAAGTGGCACCTCAACAGCTCGAACCACATATATATGACATAAACAGCGCAAAAATCATGCATATAGTCCAGGTCCACTGTTCTGTCCGTGAGTGAGTGCGTGCGTGCGTGCGTGTGTGTGTCTGAGAGAGCGGAGGGAGCGTGGTCCGGCAAGACCGTCAGTGTCCCCCGGATGTCGCACGAGAAGGGTGTACGCCTGCGTGCTCCGTTTGTACGACAAAAAAAACAGGCCAATGCTCAACTCAGCTCTAGACACACACTAATACACTGACACTAGCACTGCCACCGTCACTAAAACGCACTGTGACGGCGCAACACTGCACATCGCGGCGAAACACAGCGCAACACAACACAACGCACTATGAGTCGACGCGCATCACAGGCAGACGTAACTGTCGGCATTGTTCACACACTTTGTAAGTCCACAGATCCTAGACACTGCGCCATGAAAGTTACTAGTGTGCCCTGAAGAATGCAGTGATGGCTAGGGAAACACTGAGTAACACTGAGTCCGTTTATTGTGGATTAGAGAAATACAAGTGGTGACTCGCCTGTGCCATGCACGGCTCACACAGTCAGACTGGGGCTGCCTTGCCATATGGAAGCCTCGGGGCAATGTTGCCACATAACACGTGCAGTGTTGCCACGTGATTATATATATAAATGCTACTCGGCACAGTAGGTTATGTACAGGGTTGCTACTCGGCACAGTAGCTTAGATACATAACCTACAAGGGAAATGCAAATACACATCCCACAAAAAAAAAAAGATGCATGGCATTTGGAACCATTTCCACTGAAAGCGAATGAGGGACTATTAATTCTGAACAAACAAACTAAATTAATAGTAATATCAGAGGATTTTTTATTAGTTGCTGTGACTAAGTATGAAGTCCTAAATTATTGTAAGTCAACATATTTGCATTTGCATGTTTGTCCGGCCACTGAGGATACAAGTGAATTAACTATACTACAAACTAATGCCTCTACAGCTCTAAAACAATGTGTATTTACTCCAATACCACATAGGTTAGTGTTTCACGCACATGTCAAATGTAAAAGCCTGGGACCTGGGGATAGAAATCCCTTGCCAGCCTAATCAGGATCTTATAAGAGGAAAGTCAAGAACCATGGTTCTCCGAGGGATAACAAACAACCGTTAGAGATTGACATCTCTTTACTATGAAAATATCACAAAACTCTGACACCACTCACACAAATATCAAATAACACTTACGGGAGTCAAACAATAATGAAAATCAAACAATTAATGGAATCAAACAACTAAGGGAGTCAAACAATGAACAGATATTTCCTACGATGGCGGCCCTGGGGAAAGTTCTGGAAAGCAGTGATCCACAATCAGGGGGAAGGTCAAGTCAGCTTCCTCACTTGGCGCCGGCGGGCGATGTCTTGCCACACAGGAGAAACGCTGTGGCACAGACGGTGTGGAGGAAGTGGCGATGACGTGGCAGCCGCGGTAGTAGCTGGGGTAGGTGTCCGGAGATTGACAGTCGATTTGTGAAGGTCTGGAGAAACAGCCCACGAGTCCAGGACCTCAGAGATGAGAACACAACCAGAATTTGAACGAACAGCGGGGATGTGCAGCTGTGGTGCTAGCTGGATAGTGTCTGATCTGTGTGTCGAGGCAGCAGTGATGTTCTCACCTCCGCCTACCCCCCCCCCCCCCAAGTGGAGGACGCGAACAATCAAACGAGCGGCGAAAACCACCCTGCTTGTAACAGCCCTGACATCAATAATGTGCAATATTTTTTTTTCCCAAATCACACCAGTGTGATACTTGTATGCCAGAATGTTGGCAAACATTTAGTGGTATATGGTTATTATATAGCACCGGACTATTGTGAAATTAGCAATAATGCAATCACCACCTTGCCTGCTCGCCATCATCTTGCATTTGTCACAAATATTACTTCTGAACTGGTTCCCATACTATTTCCCTTAAATTTAAGTTTCAGTAATCTTCATATTGTTTCTGATAAGCTTAAATTTCTTTCTTATATTAATGAGACACAGTTTCCTGACTTAGAGAATTTTCTTCCTTTATATTTATCTTCCCGTATAATCCTACCTGGCTTCATTATACCTAACATCAATCATTTCCTTAATTGTTATGATAATTTGTTACAGGAAGATTTCTTCTAGGTATACAATAGTTTCTAAGAAGACTTTTCGGAAGGAATTGCAAAAGCATGTGCAGGAAGAAAAAGTTTAGCTAAAGCACACTTTCTTGTAACAAGGTTAGGTACACCTAGGATTAAAACCGTGGGGTCTCGGTTGGAGGTAGCCGCCCTAATGTATAATACCAAATTATTCACCAAGTTATTCAATTGTGCCTCAGCTGATGACATTATGCATAGCTGAGGTTGCAGTCCCCGTGGGGAGCGAGGGAGGTCAGGCTGAGGTCAGCTCATGTTAGCACAACAGTATATCTGACGTGTCAGTTGTGGCGTGACCACATAGGGGACAGACCTGCCCATAGGTGCTATTTACTTCCGGATCGTTCCACAGAGGGCCCCTCAGCCGGTAATTTTTGCCAGCTTGGGGGGTCGACATAAACGTCTCAGAAGAGGCTCTCTCATGGATGCAGACATCTCTGATACGGATACCATCGCTAATTCGCCTGGTCATACTGAATCCAACACCGTCCAAAAGTCAGACCCCACTGATTATGAGAGTGATGGTAAGATTTCTATGGGAAACACTAGCCGGAGTGGAAACACTAATGCCACGGACCTTATCACCCTGCCCTCTGCCAACCGGACAAGTAAGCCGAATCTGCACTTCCCCAAGGACTCACAGAAATCCGTAGAGGAACACTTTTGTCATGGTTTTGGGTGGTTCTGTGGTAGTATGAGTGGATTATATTATATAAAGATAATAATATGTCGTATTTCTTATTTCTTACCGTAGAGTTCGATACCTTCACACTGGTTACTTACAGGAGATTATGGCGTATCTACGTAGAAGTTCACTCCACCACTCGACATTCCATGATTTATTCTTGATAAATGATGATTTAATGAATTCATTTAATTTTCAACATCTACCTCAGTTATTGGTTATACTTTGTCATAACCAATCAGTTACTACCTTTAGTAATAATAAGATAGGATCACAGATACGGGCAGATAATTGCATTTACATTTATTTGTCAAGCTTCCATACAATGATTTACAATTTGCATGGATATATGATTCACTCACGTTCACGCTGTAATAAAATTAATCTTCTAAAAGAGAATTTTAACTTGGGGGCTCATGTGATTACTCTACTATGGGTATGACTTAACAGAGCCTTAATTTACTGCCAGCCTGGATTGCTTTTGTTGCAACCAGGCTTCCGCACAAGAACTTCTTTCCACGGGCCATAGCAACAAAAAGTACTCTTGGGTTACCACACATAGTCTAGCGTCACTGACAGTCACTGTAGACGGTTATCCCGGCAAGGAGAACTGGTAAGCGTGACTTGAATTAACCATTTAGGTGCAATAGACCAGCCTGGATTGCTTTTGTCACAACCAGGCTTCCACACGTGATATTTCCACGGGGACAACAAACCTAGGTTAACACACTTAGTCTCGTGTCGATCACGGTCACTGTAGACGGGTGTCGTGCAGGAGAACTCTGTAAGCGTGAATTAATTAACCATTTACTGTAGGTTTGATAGGCCAGCCTGGATTGCTCTTGTCGCAATCAGGCATCCATACGTGATATTTCCACGGGGATAACAACCTAGGTTAGCAGGCTTAGTCTCGTGTCGACGATGGTTCACAGGACGGAGTGGCGGTGGAGGACTCTGTGTGGTGTGGTGTCCCGCCCCCTTTCAGGAGGGAGAGGATGGTGACGACGTCTTAACTAACCCATGGCTCAGGGGATACTCCTTAAAATGATGTTTTTGGGTGTGAAGCGATGAACAGTACAACACTGTTTCACTGCCCACCCCCCCTAAAGGCAGGCTAACATACACTAATTGAAAAAAACATGTCCCAGTTATGCCTCGCCGGGCGTCTTATCTCTGGTAAAACAAACTTTGGAGTTGGTTGCGTGGGTAAGCCTAACGCAACCCATGACAACTTTAATTGGATGATGAAGTACTGCAGACAACACGGTCTCAACATTCAATTCTGACTCGGTAAGAACCGGAACTTTATCAAGTGTCAGACTCCTGAAGTCTATGAAACACTTAGTACTGTTGGCTTTAACTGGGTTGTCCTGGTGCCCCGCCCCCCCCCCCCCCCCCTCCAGTAGACGCTGATGAATGTTGCCACATCCTAGTGAAACGTTTCCCCCTTATACGCTGACATCGGAGATGCGCGTGACTTTAATTCTGGCATACTCAGGATACGTCGACATTACCGGGGGAAGACTCTACAAGCTGCTGTCATTGTCAAGTGGAGGCCCTCCCAATCCTCCCTTCACTTTATGCAGAACCCTATCATCTTGGGCCTGCATTTTGTGTTACACGTTCTCATTGGGGTCATAACTTTACTTCCTGCTGCTGACGTAATCGGCTTAGATGTTGCTTTTGTTCAATTAACCATAACTTCGCCCCCTGTGCCCATAAAATCAAAGACCACCTTAATAGCGGTGGTGTGGGCTGTGTAGTTGATCCCAGGTGTTGTAACTGTGGCGGCCGGCACAATGCTGACTCACGGCAATGCAGCAATCGCCCGTCTGTCCCAGGGGAAAAGCCACCCTGAAGGCCGCGTCTACCACAGCCCCCCGCCCCCCCTCCAGTCTACCGGGCCACCTTCCTCTGCGTCTCCTCTGTCTCCAGCAACGCCTTCTTCAACAACACCTGCAACTACCTGGCCTCACCTGGCTGCAACACAGCAGTCCTGGTCGTCTCCTAACTCAAATAATAATGGGCCTCCTCCCCGTCTCTACTCTGACGCTGTCAGGCCTTGTGCTCTCACCGGTGCCCCCCTATAACCCCCCCTCCAGTGACATGACACAAATCATATCCCTCCTCCAAGAATTTACCAACTGTTTTGAAACCTCTTCGTTACACTCTGTACGACCATCTCCGACCTACTATTAGCCCTCTGTTGCCACCCAGACACTCCTCTCTTGGTTTGACACAAGCTGGTAGTCCCCTTGTGAGCCCCCCCTGCTCACGGCCTACTCCACCGCCAGAGGCCTTCACTACTGGTGTAGCGCCTGCCGGGCCTGCCCTGATGTGTCCTGCTGCCCCCGAGCGAAGTCCTGCCTCATCTTCACGACACGTGGTGCCTCAACCTGTCCACCCACCGCAAGCCACGCCTGCTCCTGTGTCTGTGGTGTCTCCACCAGGGCTACCTATTGGACCTGAGGACACCATCCCCGGCTACCAGTACCCCACCGGCATGTCAACGCACACGTCATCACAATAACACTAAAAGGTATGTCCCTCAATATTGTCAATGCCTATGTGCCTCCCTCCACCCCTACTGTACCTGTCCCACCACACCATATCACCTCCACCCCCAACTGTACTTCGCCACGCCTAGTACATCATTCTGTCACTTTATGTAACTTGCTGACAAAACCCATGACCCTTCAGGCTTTTACGCCCTTAATGCATGAGTCATAAAGGCAAGCATGAAATCCGCATGCTATCCAGATGGGCGCTGTAAACACTTCTGCGCTTCACCTTGCACAGGATGTAAGGGGGTGCTCAATTTACTCTCCCCCTCGGGGGTAATCTAAAAAAAATCTATCTGACGTGTTTCCTTTCTCACACTACCGAGGGCAGGCGAGGTCAACCATGTCATAACATACCTGGCCTACTCTTCCCTCTCTCTTTTGGTTAAGAGAGGCTGGGGATAGATCAGACTCATATTTTTTGTTACCCAGAGAACACCTCACACAAGTGTTTTCCTGTGTACTACACTAAGATCACAATTGCCTTAACATTACTAAGAAATCTTTTTATAGAACAGATCCCAAGCCCATCCATGACCATAAATATCTCTTAGTATTACCATTTCACAAAAATTTCTCTCAAATTCCTTAACAACTAAAAACCTGGAACGTCAATGTGGCATTTAATAACTCATGCACTGTAAAACAAATGTTAATCAAGAACATCCCCCAACAATGCAGGTGGCTGCATTTACAAGGTTCCTTGCAAGGAATGTAATATGTTCTACTGGTGGTTGGTAATAAAGTCACAGGAAAAAAAGTCACCGAAAAAAAGTCACAATTTTGGCTAGGAAAAAAAGTCACAGGAAAAAAAGTCACAATTAATTTATGGTGGCCGGTAATAAAGGCACAAGAAAAAAAGTCACAATTTTGGTTAAGAAAGAGAAGTCAGGTAATCAAAAAAAATATTCAAGTCAGTCATAGTTTATTTAAGTACCATAAACAATTAAAGTAGTAAAACTGAAAATATTTTAATTCAGTTATTAACTGGCAATACTGTGACAACACTATTTATATATAATGGCATTACATGTATGTGAAAACAAATCACGTTTTGTTCAATATCTTAAGCACAGTAATGTAATCTAACAAAAATATTTAAGTCAGTCATTTATTGACAGTACATGATATGTACATATTGAAAACAGCTTACAGAATATCATGGCATTACATGTATATTCAGTGTTTTTAATGCCGATGATTAAGACAAAAAATTTTACCGGATTAGACAACCTGTGGTGACAGTGACATCAGCTGACTTACCTTAATCCTTCCAGGTTGATGTTGCCCGATTATACAAAGAATCTAATGTTTTTGTTCTATTTTATAATTTTTAAGCGAAACTCATTAATTTACCATTAGTTCTGCATATTCCTTTACTGAAACTGATTGACATATTAACCTTAAAAAATGTGAGAATTCGATAGTTAACTTTTCTTTTTTTCCTGTGACTTTTTTCCTGTGACTTTTTTTCTGTGACTTTTTTACCTGTGACTTTTTTACCTGGATTCGTTCTACTTAGGCCAGACAGGTAAAGATCTTGTAACTAGACTTAAACAGCATAAATATAGTGTTAGGACAGGCCAGGAATGCAATGCACTGTTTGTTCATTTGAGGGATAATAAGCATTGCATTGACTGGGATAATACCTCCTCAATATTACCTTGTAATTCAATTGACAGTAGGAACATTATAGAATCCAGTCTCATTAAACATACCGAATCCGTCAACATGAATTTGAGCAATGGTATGTACAAACTGGATAATTTCGAAATTAAGAAGATTTGTAACTAGGTGAGAAGGTCGAGTCATCTTACCCTCTGACCTGACTACCGACTGCTGTGGTACTTATGAAGATTAGTAGGGTCACAACCTAGTGACAGGACCAGTGTGGACACTCACTGTCCCCTAGGGACTTGATTTCACTCTCCTCTACTGTATATATATGCCTTGTTATGTAGTTCTCCTTCGTCTGTACTCACCCCTGAAGATGTGAATTACACGAAAGCGTTTGGGAACTTCGTGTTTTATTGTTCCCTTGTGGTTATCAGCGTATATATATATATATATATATATATATATATATATATATATATATATATATATATATATATATATATATATATATATATATATATATAAATATATATATATATATATATATATATATACATATATATATATATATATATATATATATAAATATATATATATATATATATATATATATATATAAATATATATATATATATATATATATATATATATATATATATATATATATATATATAAATATATATATATATAAATATATATATATATATATATATATATATATATATATATATATATATATATATATATGTAATGAGACAAATCTCACATGAAGAAGATTACATATAGGTAGAATATTGATAGTATAAGAGTATAAAAGAGAGGAAGACTTTGGTAGCGTGGCCGTGATAGATATTTACTGATGGATTTACACTTATCGTATCTTATACGTCAATACACATCTATTACGTCTTAAGGGCGCCTTCTCAAACACCGCTTCGTTACAACTCTTTATTAATTACGAACATGACATGGACACATTAATAACACATTCTATTGAAGTTACTAGGACATTATATTTACGTTACTAGGACATCATATTACGTTACTAGACACTGATTCTCGGACACGAACATGAAATGAATACACTTCCCACGTAAGTAACTCATCCCATGGAAAGCTCTGACAAACACTCACGTGACCTAGGGGAAGCCTAGCAGGTGGTCCTGGGTTGTCTCTGTGGGAGACTGCTTAGCTGGGCGCCGGAGGGAAGTCTCGGTCCTGACCGGAGGCGACAGGAGGCGGCTTGCCTCCGGCCCCTGACTTCTCTCGAGCAGGACTGGGGACGTCGTAGCTGGCCCTTCTTGGTTACAAGACACACTCTCTCTGGGTCAGAGGGAGGACTAGGACGTCCTATATATTGGGAGGCGAGCCGTCAGGTTGACCTGATCGGGGGGGGGGGGGGGGGGCGGCGAAGGGTCTCCTTACATTTGCCTTCGCTAATGTAGGGTCAGGTCTGGACTTTTTCAGAAACTATAAGTTATATAATCTGGAGAAATCTTCCGATGGGGCCGTGTGACATGAGAGGCCCTGGTTGATTTGTGGCCCCTTGACTTGGGTTCGAGGGTTACATTTGACCTGGCTAATGTGAGGTCAGGTCTGGACTTCTTCTGCGGTGTAGGTTATTGTGTATATTGGGAGAGAGTCGGCCGGTGCCTTCTTACATGTTTGTTGGGGCCGTGTGACATGGGAGGGGAGCCAGTTGATTTGAAACTCCTTGAGTGGTTGCGAGGGGTACCCTTACATTTGACCCCCCTGGACTGTTTCTGAGATGTAAGCTGTGGTCTGACAACCCATCACTACACCTCCTGCCAAGACCAAAGCTTTCATGCTCAGAGAACTGATGACACATTTAAAGTAGACAGTAACATCATGTGCAGTATCTAATATAGTCCCTAAGGCGATAATGCATCCTTACATTTTACAAATTATAACACTAGAGATGTATGTTTTTCTACTGGCATAGTTTGATCTGACAAAGCTTACTATACCTCCCGCCAAGATTAAAGCTTCCATGACAGGAGAATAAAAATAAAATACATACACAGTAAGTGAACATAGAGTGCTCTAAAGATCCTTCATATCTAGCATAGTGTCCGAGGCAAACTTGCAAATCACATTCTACAAACAAAAACAGGTGTTACATTGCCTAACCAGGCCGTGTCAAAATAAGAATTCGTCCCACTCAGTAGTATGTCTACAACATTGCATTTGGTTATACAAAACATTGATCAAATGAACTCATAGAAAAAGTGACTAATCTCTTAAAAAAACATTCTTTGTAGTACATGTTAACAAAAATTAGAAAATGAAATACATCAGAGTACATAAAAAATTGCTCCTTCTTCACATGTTAGGGTGGTATATCTTTTTATTACACATCAACCACATCAACAACATCAGTACATTTGTTGGGTCCAGCATGGCTCAATTCCTCCATCCAGCTGGTATCTGAAAATAAGGAATGCCGGCAGCACAACAGCGGTAGTCGATTGGTCCTTCTGATGTTCCACCTTTTCATCGTCGACTTTCTTCTGATGTCAGCACAGGACGTCTTCTGCCTTCTTTCGTCACATAGCACGTCTTTCTTTCTTCAATACCGCACTTTGTAGGGCGTGTCACCACATCTTCTGACTTCTTCACACTTCCTCCTGGTTTCTATAATATTCCAGATGATTTTTCTGTTCACCTGCGCTTCCTCTACGTTTAGAGCATTTTCATATTCCAGATGAATTTTTCTGCTCATCTGCGTTTCTTTATACATCTTCATTTTCATATTCCAGACGATTTTTCTGTTCATCTGCGTTTCTTTATACATCATCGTTTTCCGTCATATTCCAGATGAATTTTTCTGCTCCATCTGTATTTCTTCTCTGCAACATCATCATTTTCAACATATTCCAGACGATTTTCTGTTCATCTGCCGTCGGCCCCCTCCAGCCGGGATGAAAGCCGGTCCACTGCTTGGGCTGTCGTCTCCTTAGATGACTGTAAGGCAGGTTCCGCGGACCAGAGCTCGCCCTCCGTACGTGAGTGTCAGCGAGACCAAAGACCGTCCTGTCTTACACCTTCCACAGTGGTGAATCCCTCCCTGGCTGGGCTCACCAGGGTTCGTTGTGTGGCGCTGCATTCCACACTCCTTAATTTCCTAGAGTAGAAATATATAAAATCTTCTGAATCCTAGACCCGGAAGGACTTGAAATACGTGGGGTGGTGTGTGGCGGGTGTGGTGCTGCATTCATCACGCTGCCTTCCTCACGCTGCTTCTTCTCTTCTTATATGTGCTGTGTGTAGGTTATGTATATAAGCTACTGTGCCAAGTAGCATTTATATATATCATCACTTGGCAACACTGCACGTTATGTGGCAACATTGCCCCGAGGCTGCCATATGGCAAGGCAGCCTCAGTCTGACTGTGTGAGCCGTGCATGGCACATGCGAGTCACCACTTGTATTTCTCTCATCCATAATAAACGGACTTCAGTGTTACTCAGTGTTTCCCTACCCATCACTGCATTTCGAGGGAACACTAGTAACCACCATGGCGCATTGCCTAGGATCTGTGGACTTACAAAGTGTGTGAACTATGCCGAGACAGTTACGGTGATGCGCATCATGCGCGTCGACTCATAGTGTGTTGTGTTGTGTTGCGCTGTGTTTCGCCGAGATGTTCAGTGTTGCTCCCTCACAGTGCGTTTTAGTGATGGTGGCAGTGTTAGTGCCAGTGTATTAGTGTGTGTCTAGAGCTGGAGTTGAGCATTGGCCTGTTTTTCGTGGTACCCACGGAGCACGCAGGCGTACACCCTTATCGTTTGACATCCCGGGTGATACTGACGGTCTCACTCCCGCCGCGTCTCCAGCCACCGGCATTAAGGCCACCACGAAGCAATCTCTCACACACACACACACCCACGCACTCACTCACGGACAGAACAGTGCACTATATGCGTTATTCCTGTGCTGTTTATGTCATATATATGTGGTTCGAGCTGTTGAGGCGCCACTTTATATACTAAACAGTGCAGTCCACGCACACACAAAGATGGGAGGTAAGAAGGGACAACGTCAAGATGGGAGACACGACTCCCCACCACCTTCCCCTCCACCGGGCGCAGACTCTCATCCTCCACCTCCAGTGACGGACATTGCCACAATTCTGAGGTGGATGGACGACCGGGACGAGAGACGCAGAGAGATGGAACTTCAGAGAGAGGAGACACGAAGAGAGGTGGAAAAGTTGCGTTTTGAGGCACTATTGGCGACCCTGGCGCTAACCCACCCTCCCTCACTCGCTGGTAACGCGCTTCAAGGCGCCAGTACACTCCCTCCTCCACCACATCAGTGTCCTCCAGGTACTCTTGCCTCCAAACAAACAGCTCCCAAGGCATCTGTTCAACCCCCACCCGCCCTCTCACCAGACGTCACGTTTCAGCTTTTTCATGAGTGGAGGCGGCGTTGGACAGATTACTCCACGGTGGTGGACCTTGACAGCATGCCTCCAAACAAACAGCTCATCCAACTGCGGATGTGTTTGTCGCTGGAGACCCAGAGAGTTTTGGAGCACACGTTACAAGTGCCTCCCGATTCTACCTCTTCAGTGACGGATGTGCTCGACCTTTTACAGGAGCATGTTAAGGGTCGGAACAACGAGGCTTTACGTCGCCGTGCCTTCACCAGCTGCAAGCAGGCGGAGAACGAATCCTTTGACGACTTTTTTGTACACTTGAAGAGTTTGTCAGAGGAGATCGACGTCTGCAAGCCGCAAAGCCGGGAATGTGAGGAAGCCTGGATCAAGCACGGGATCTTGACAGGTGTCAGGCACGAAGAGTTGATGCAGCGATTCATCCCCCTGGACGCTTCCTCCACACTCCAGGTGGTAGTGACTGAATATCGGTCCTACGAGGCCACCAAGTCCGCCACCTCTGCCTTACGGGCCCCACCTGCTGTGAGAGCTATCTCACAATACAAGAAGGATAAGAAGGCGGCCAACAACGCGAAGGCTGCCACACGTTCTTCCACGCCTCCGCCTAGTACTTCCTGTGGCAGCTGTGGAAAGCAGCACAGCCCCAAGACTTGCCCGGCCGTCGACGCACTGTGTCGTGGATGTGACCGTAAGGGCCACTGGTCTAACACAGACAGGTGCCCTGCACGAGGCCGCAAGTGTCAGGCCTGCGGTCGCTATGGACACTACGACAAGTGCTGCCGCCAACCCAAGCCCAAAAGCCCGAGACGAGGAGGAAAGCAGCGCACTTCCCTCGGGGTGGTTCGCACGCAGCCCCCTCCAGATGGCCCACGCAGCCCCAAGCAGCAGCGGAGTCACATCAGGAGGATGGAATCGACCACACGCCCCAGGGCTACCCCTTCCCCTACTATCCGCGTCGCCGTCACACACGGTGATGTGTCGGGTCACTTCGAGGTGATACCGGACACCGGCGTTGATACCACGGTGATTGGGTTGAAGCACCTCCAGAAACTGGGCCTCACCAGACGTGACCTGGGACCACAGCCGCAGCTGCTGTACTACAATGCTGACGGTTCCAAGATGCCGGACGCTGTGGGCTCCTTTCAAGCGGAGATCACCTACGGCGACAGGTCGTGTCATGGATGGATCGACGTGCAGCCTACTCTCGCCACACCCTTGTTGTCGTGGGACCACCTCAAGGAGTTATGCGTGGTGCCCAGAGACTTTCCCGAGCAGATCTCAGCCGCTCGTTACACCGCCAGCAGGGTGCATGAGTCGACGAGCGACGCGCCTGGCGCTGCCACACAGAGCTGCCCAGAACCCGCGTCCACTCCCACCCACACATGACGCTCCCCTGCCCAGATCCTGTATGGTCACCCTCTCCGCTCTTGCGTTCCTACACACGCCAAGGCCTTTGCGAAGGACTGGCAGACCAAAGCAGAGAGCTGCGTCCGCCGCGCCGCTACACGTGCCCAGGACGCCAAGGCTCGGTATGACGACCGTGCCCACCCTCTTCAGCCGCTGGAGATTGGTGCCTTTGTCTGCGTCCAGGATCCGACGACGAGAAGTTGGGCAAGGTGGGCATAGTGATGGGCGTCGGCCGGTCGCGGGACTACAAGGTCAGGATGCCGAACGGCCGCGTCTGGTGGAGGAACCGCCGCTTCCTCCGGCCAGTCCCACCCCCTGCTGCTGGCCCCCTGACAGAGGACGAGTCCCCTACACCTCACGAGGATCCGCCCCACAGTGCACCTCGACGCTCGGAGCTACTTAGGACTAAGAAGTCCGCTCAAGACAAAGACTATGAGCGTGAGGGGGGGGGGGGGGGGGAGATGTAGGTTATGTATATAAGCCACTGTGCCGAGTAGCAACCTTGTATAAAAGCTACTGTGCTGAGTAGCGTCTACGTATGTAATTACGTGGCAACACTGCACGTGTTATGTGGCAACATTGCCCCGAGGCTGCCATATGGCAAGGCAGTCTCAGACTGACTCTGTGGGTCGTACAAGGCACACGCTAGTCACTACTTGTATTTCTCCTATCCGTTAATAAATGGACTTCAGTGTTACCCGGTGTTTCCCTACCCATCACTGCCTTCTTCAGGGAACACTTGGAACCTTCTCAGAGATCACTTGCTAAAGGGCCAAACTTGTTAGTGCGAAGGATGACTCTCCAACCTTTTGCATCCAGACTTGAATGACCAGCACCTCCTCGAGTCTTCAGTGCCTTTTTCCACATCATCCCTCCTGTTATTTTCTCGAACAGGACAGCATTTGGTGGGATATAGTCACCCTGGAACCTGATGCCTTCATCTTCATTTGCAGGGGGATGTTTTTCTCTCAGTTATTTTAATATGTCTGTTTATTGGCAGAATACCACGGGAGAATTCGTGTGTGAGAGATGTTACCGCCGAAAAAACTTTTCCCACACGCATTTTGTTTGCAAACTTTCTTGCACCGTCATCAGTGTTTTGTTTTCCATCTCCTGTAAGTTTTAGTCGCTCCTGCATTGTTCTTCCTTCACATAGAAACTCATCAAGGGCCACATTCTGCCACAATGTCACTTTTTTCTTCATAGCTGCCGTATTTTCTTTGTGTTTAGTCTTTGTGTGTGTCCTATGATAGAATAGATGTGGTAGTAATACCAGTATTTGAAGAGCTAAAGGGGCAAGGAAGCAGTCTTGAGTGTACTCAGTTATGAGGTGAATAATCTCCCGAATCGTTTCTTTTGTGGCCGCACATTTGGGTGGTTCAAACAGGAAAGCTGGCGACCACCTGACAATTTCTGAGTAAGTTTCTTTGACCCATATGTCCGCATTTTCCATCGACATGCCATTCCACTGTGGTGGCTGTCTCTCATTCACCTCGTGGATATTTGCTACTATTGGAGCAGCGTTTAATAGTACTACATTTTCAAGTTGAGTAGACTCACTGCTATCATTTAGGATATCATCGTGCGGTTGGGTCTCGGAGATATCCACTGTGGCCTCCTGTGTCGGCTCACTGCCTTGTGGGTTTCGGCTATTGTTTCCCTTTCTGCAAACCACACATGGTCGGTTGTTTCTCGCACACTCACAGCTAGTGCAATTTTGGTACTGGCTAGCACAGACGCAGCAATGTCTGTTACCTGGCATAGTGTTCTGAACCTTGGGCGACAGTCATATCCGCCTCCGACTTCTGCTTTGGTCCCATACAGAAGAAGAAACTATTTATTATGAGTAAAGGCTGAAAGGTGACAGGCTGGACTGCTGTGTCCGGGTATATGGGCATTCGTGAGTGTGTGTGTGTGTGTGTAGGCCACACCTCTGTGGGCGACAATCCACACATCAGAATAGTCCACTGGGAGCAAGAATTGTCACACCTAACACTTGTTTATATATCCTTGGCAGAAATATCCACTATTTCTATGGTCTCATTGATGTAATATTAGTTATATATACTCACTTGGTCCGCTGATACTACAGGCAGTGACCGTTGTTTGGGGTTGGAGCGACCGCAAGAGTAGGGCACTTTGCCCCATAAGGGCGAGAGTCTCGATGCCACCCCTGCCAAAGTAAGCCTATCAACACTCGCACCTGGCACCTGCAGTAGCCGACCTCCAAATACTCACAAAATCGCTTGGTGATCGCTGGTTGTAAAGGCCTGGGACTTAGGGATAGAAATCCCTTACCAGCCTAATCAGGATCTTAAATATGGAAAGTCAAGGACCTTGATTTTCTGAGGAATAACAAACAACTGTTTGAGATTGACACCTCTTCACTATAAAAATATAACAAAACTCTGACACCACTCAACAAACATGAAATAACAATTACGGGAGTCAAACAATTAATACAGTCAACAGTTAATGGAATCAAACAATTAATGGAATCAAACAATTAATGGGAGTCACCAACTGATAGAATCAACAATAAAAAGGAGTCAGCAATTAATGGAATCAAACAACAATAGATTCAAACAATGAACAGATATTTCCTACGGCAGCAGCCCTGGGGAAGGTTCTGGAACGCAGTGATCCACTCGAGCGACAGCGGGAGAAACACCGGGGCGCAGACGGAGGAAATGAATTGGTGGTCGTGGCAGCTGCGGTAGTGGTATGGGGTCCAGAGATTGACAGTCCATAGGTGAAGGTCTGGGGACACAGCCCACGAGTCCAGAGCCTTTGATGAGATCACAGCCAAAAATTGACGAACAGAAGGGATGTAATGACTTTACTGACGGCTGAGTAGAATCTACAGGTGTCGCTGGTAGCAGCGACGTTCTCACCTCAGTCTAACCCCCCCCCCCCCCCAAGTGGGGGTCGCGCCAGCAAACGAGCGAGTGAGCAGCGGTAACGAGCAGGAAGATCGTTTCCGCCCTTACACAGGTGAACACACGGATTATTTGCGATTAATGCCATAAGGGATGAAAAGAACCTTCAGTGACAATGCTCAGGGTGAGAGGCGATATTCACCGACACACTGTGAAATTCCCACTCCCACACTCTGAATATGTCTCCTCCAAAAACACTTTAGATCAGGGAGGACACTCATAAGAACATAAGAACATAAGAATGGACGAAACTGCAGCGGGCCTATTGGCCCATACTGGGCAGTCCCGTTTACACCCAACCCCTATTGCTCATAGAAGCATCCAACCTCTGTTTGAAGCAATTCAGCGTATTCGAGTTAATGATGATATTTGGTAACTTGTTCCATTCATCCACTACTCTGTTTCCAAACCAGTGTTTACCTATTTCACGCCTAAATCTAAATTTGTCCAATTTAAAACCATTGTTGCGAGTTCGCTCCTGGTTGGATAGTTTGAGTACCTTTGTAATGTCCCCTTTGTTTAGCCCTGCCTTCCACTTATACACCTCTATCAGGTCGCCCCTCGCTCTACGTCTCTCAAGGGAGTGCAAATTAAGATGCTTTAACCTGTCTCTATACTCAAGGTTCCTAATGCCCGGGATTAGTCTTGTCATTCTCCTCTGAATTCTTTCCAAGGATTCTATATCCATTCTGTAATACGGTGACCAGAACTGGACTGCGTAATCCAGGTGTGGTCTCACAAGAGCAAGATACAGTTTTAGGATGACCTCGCTAGTCTTGTAACTAACACTCCTTTGTATGAACCCAAGTACTTTATTAGCCTTGTTACGAGCAAAAACACATTGTTTACTTGGCTTAAGGTTCCTACTTATCATTACTCCTAAATCTCTCTCGCAGTCGGATTTCTCTATGGCATCGTTGTTCATCTGGTATCTGGTTTCCCTGTTTACATTTCCTATACTGAGTACTTTACATTTGTCGATGTTGAATTTCATCTGCCATTTTTCAGACCATTCGAAAAATTTGTTTAGATCCTCCTGTAGTTTTGCCGAGTCCTCGTCAGATTTGATAACACGTCCTATTTTAGTATCATCAGCAAATTTACTTATGTTGCTGTCTATGCCGATATCTATGTCGTTTATGTATATAATAAACAATAATGGTCCAAGTACTGAGCCTTGGGGAACTCCACTTGTGACGTTGCTCCAATGGGACTTAGTGCCGTTAATGCTCACTCGCTGTTTCCTGTCCTGTAACCACGCCCTAATCCATTTAAGGATGTCACCTTTGATGCCATGAGCTTCTACCTTTCTAATTAGTCTTTCGTGGGGTACTCTGTCGAAGGCTTTGCTAAAGTCGAGATATACCACATCATAATTGTGCCCCTCGTCCACTGATTCGAAAACTGATGAAAAGAATGTTAATAGATTAGTTAGGCAAGAACGTCCGCTTGTGAAGCCATGCTGGGAATCATTGATCAATCGGTGCTTCTCCAGGTGATTTCGAATAGAGTTTGAAATGATTGCTTCCAGTAATTTGCCTACTATTGATGTTAGACTGATTGGGCGGTAGTTAGAGGATAG
Source organism: Homarus gammarus (assembly GCA_958450375.1). Taxonomy (NCBI): domain Eukaryota; kingdom Metazoa; phylum Arthropoda; class Malacostraca; order Decapoda; family Nephropidae; genus Homarus; species Homarus gammarus. The sequence goes on from CAUDMG010002025.1 coordinate 282,048, forward strand.
TGATCTATCCCCCTTCTTGAAGATCGGAATTACATTCGCTATCCTCCAGGATTCTGGTACTACACCTGTTTTTAAGGACATGTTAAACAACTTTGCTAAGGGCATACTAAGCTCTTCCTTACATTCCTTTAATACTCTGGCAAATATCTCATCGGGACCAGGTGACTTATTAGGCTTTAGTTTGTCTATTTGCTTACTAACATCGTTACTAGTCACTACTATCTCACTTAATTTGTTTTCTTCACTATCTCTGAATAGAGTCGGTGCCTCGGGTATCATGTTTAAATTTTCGGTGGTGAAAACTGTTGAAAAATATTTATTCAAATTATTGCTCATTTCTCCGTCGTTATCAGTGAGCTCGCCGGAGTCTGACCGTATTGGTCCAATCTTTTCTCGTGTTTTAGTTTGATACATTTGGTAGAATCCTTTGGGGTTTGTCTTTGCCTCCCTTGCTATCCTTACCTCATTATTCCTCTTTGCTTTCCTTATCTCGGTTTTAACCCTACTCGCCAATACCCTATAATAGTCCCGGAGGTGAATTTCGCCACGATTTATCCTTCTACCTATAGCCTTCCTTTGGCCAATGATGTTCTTTAAATAATTATTTATCCATTTAGGGTCATTGTTGTTTGATCTGAGTTTTTTGTATGGTATGTTCTGCCTTTGTGCATTAAGTAACTCACTATTTAAATTGTCGTGGAACTCGGCAGTCTCAGATCTCGTTATCAGGTCGGTGTCATCTGTCAGGTTCACGGCCAAGCGCGACACCCCCTCTCTCAGCTGCCTCTTTAAACTGTCAAAGTTTGCCCTTCTGAAATCTGGTACTTTAGTGGAATTTTCCTTACGTCTGCCCTGAAAATCTAACTGGAATCGAATTTCTTTGTGATCGCTGTTTGCAAGTTCGTTCCCTACCTCGACATTGCTAATGAGGTTTTCTCTCTTTGACAAAACTAAATCCAATATATTATTACCCCGTGTGGGTTCGGTTATATGTTGACTTAGGAAACAGTCCTGGATCGTCTCGAGAAAATCCTCTGATTCTGAGTTACCCGTAAGGTCGGTCCAATCTATTTGGCCAAGGTTAAAGTCGCCTACTATACAGACTTTGTTGTGTATGGAAGCCCTGCGCATTTAATCCCAGATAAGTCGCTCATTGACGCTATCAAGATTGGGGGGTCTATATATTACTCCTGTGATTAATTTTTCCCGACCGTCGCTTAATTCTATCCAAATTGTTTCTGTATTCCTCTCAGTTTTTATTCCCTTATTTATTTCACACTTCAGATTATCCCTAACATAGATTGCTACTCCGCCTCCTTTCCTGGTCTGCCTATCGGTATGGAACAGTTTGTAACCCGCAATTTGGTATTCGACTGGTAATTCACGTGTCTAGGTTGATCCATGTTTCAGTGAATGCAATTATATCGATTTCTTCGGTACATACCAAGGCCCTAATATCATCCATTTTGTTTCTCATACTTCTACTGTTCGCGTAATATACATTTAAGTTAGTCGTGTTCTGAGTCCTCCCCTTACCGCGTTTAGTTTTAAACTCCCTGTCTAATTTAGTTATGTCATCATTCCTAACACTATTTCCCTGTAATCTTTCGCCTTGTTTACCCGCTCCCACTGCAGTCTCCTCCACCCCCATGCCCCTATGTTCTCTTAGCAGTTTAAAGACTTCGATATCTTTTGAACTGCCCCCTCTAGAGCCCCAGCCAGGGTTGCTACTCCATCCCTAGACAGGTGCACCCCATCCCTAGCATAAAGGTCCCTTCTGCCATAGAAGTTCACCACACCCACACCGTGCAGGCCCTACTACTACTACTACTTTTTTTTTTTTAATAATGTGGCCTCCAGCCTCCCTCAATAGCCACACCTTCGCCACCATTTAATTACCTTAATATTAAATATCCTAATACATATGTAGCTATTCTATCTGTGTTAAATTAGTTGAGCCGCATATGTAAGAGGCATTCAGTGACAGTAGCCTCATAGTCGATATCTGCAGCAGTTGTTGGAATTGGGGCAGAAGCTCTCGTTCCCCTGAGGCAGAGCAAAGCTGACCGACTACTACTACTACTATTACTTTTTTTTTTAACGTGGCCTCCAGTCTCCCCCAATAGCCACACCTTCGCCGCCATTTTATTACTACTACTACTACCACTACTAATCCTGCTTTTTTTTTTAAACGTGGCCTCCAGCCTCCCCCAATAGCCACACCTTCGCCACCATTTAATTACCTTATTATTAAATATCCTAATAATAATACCAATAACAATAACAACAATAATAATAATAATAGCAGGAATAGAAGATAATAATAATTCAACCGTAATATGACAACTTAAACTCGCCGAATAGAAGAATATCCTCAGAGGCCAACGTTTACATTTGGTGTGCTTGCGAGGAAAACTGTAATAAAATTTTTACTCTGCAATTTCAGGACCGGAGCAGAATTGGGGTATTTGGGGAAGAAAATCAAACTTGCAATAAAAATTTAATTCTCGACTCTGGCTCGTGACTTCCCACGTGGGTACTGGCTGGTTTAGGGACGTCTCTGGAGCCCTTTGGCGGACCCGAACCTAGTGTGCCCGGCTCCGAGAGAGACAGAGAGAGAGAGAGAGAGAGAGAGAGAGAGAGAAAGCAACAGGTCATACTTCATTATGTCAGCCTCGTCCTCAGGAAGTCCAGCAGTTGTATTCTGTGTTGTAGGGAGGCTTGTGGACATTACAAGACCCTGAAGGACTGAGGGGTTTTTTTTCAATTTATAGATGTGCGTGTTTGTGTGTGTGTGTGTGTGTGTATTTTCACCAACGTAGTCTACGTCTACGTCTACGTTCCATCATCCAAGTTCGCTGGAAACACAATAGAACAAACGCCAGTATTCTTGCTTACACCAACTGTAGGAGCATCGAGGCTATCTTTATCCATGAACAACTACGTTGGACTGGTCACGTTATCCGCATGGGCGACATTAGACTGCCAAAGCAACTAGTTTACAATCACCTAACGAATAGTAAACGTAACGTCGGCGGGCAATTCAAAAAGTATAAAGATAGTCTTAAGACAAACCTGAAAAGGTGCCAAATCGACCCCCTCACCTGGGAGTCGATTAAGAGAAAACACGAGAAGGTGTCAATACTTTCGAGTTAGCCCAACTGCAAGCCGAGTGAGACAAGGGCCATCGTCGGAAAGATTGTGCCACCGTCCCTCCCACAGTAGATGGAGCCCTCCACATGTGCAACGAATGTGGACAACGCTGCGGGTCCCGTATCGGCCTCTTTAGTTACCTCAAAACTCACTAACTTAAGTGACATCTCTAATAACTCATATATTTGTATCATAGCTGGATGATCGTCATACTCGATTCTGAGTGACAGCAAAGTAGTAATAGTAATGTGTGTGTGTGTGTAATAATAATAATAATAATTAATAATTAACGGTTTATTGAAAAAGTTCTGCATCCCGAAGGCTGAAAATATACATTGGACATAAATGACTTATTACATACATTGACATTGGTGGTTTAACAAAAACCTTCATTAGAGAAAGGTAAAGGAACATACAGTGAACATACAGATTAATGTTTACAGTGAAGGTCACGTAGATCATGTGCGCTGAGGTGTTGATCAGCAAACACATAGTGTAGTAAATCCCACATAGATGATGTTAGGAGGGACCTCACATGGTGTAGTAGTTCCCTCACAGATGGTGTTATGAGGGACCTCACGTGGTATAGTAATTCCCTCACAGATGGTGTTATGAGGGGCCTGACGTGGTGTAGTAATTCCCTCACAGATGGTGTTATGATGGGCCTCACGTGGTGTAATAACTCCCTCACAGATGGCGTTATGAGGGGCATCACGTGGTGTAGGAATTCCCTCACAATTATTTTTTTATTTATTTTTGCCACTTACAGCGGCTACTTTATTGTGCACCCCACACTCATCCTGTGAGCAGTAGCGCAAAAGGATTACAGAATAGAGTTTACAAAGGGTCATAATAATTAACCCCTTGGTAAGGATATTATGGCACTGAATGTTACACAGTATTTCAATTACATTATTTGTTTAGATCTATAAATACAGGGTAACTTATTCCAAAATGCGTGAGTACAGGAGTGTGGGGCAGTAAGTCTGGCCGCATACTTTGTTATTCACATTTGCGTGAGAAGTATTCAAGCACATTGTGTATTTGGTTCTGTACATGAGAACTGATATAGGTACTAAATGCAAAAATGTGGATACAATCTTAATATGTCGGCTATCTTGCCACTAGAGATGAAGTGTTGTGCCATTTCACACACAATGTGCTTGGACGTGTCCCTAAAAGGTTTTATCTTCACACAGTCGAGGACGTAGTGTTCAAGTGTGTGGCCATATGTCTGGCCACACACTTTACATTTCGTCTTGTTTACAACTGCTTGAGGAACATACTGCCATGGGTACTTATATCCTAACATTAATCTAGCGGTTACAACATCTTGTAATCTAGTGATCTTGTTACTTGCTCCATTTACATGTTTCACTTGATATATCTCATCATGGTAAACTATGGATCGACTAGAGCCTGTTTGCCCTTGTCTACTTGCGTCAAATTCATCAATAAGTTCTTTCCTAATTACAGTTTTAAGGGTTCTTTTTGACAGACCCAAATTGTATTCAACAGTGTCTTTGATAGACGCGAATTTGTCGAGGGCATCAACTCTGTCATGTTTTATGAGGCCTATGTGAGAGGGGATCTACAGCAGTTTGGCCTTGACACCTAGGTCAACACGGTAGGCATATTTGTGTCTGGCTTCAGAGAAGCGCGTGACAACTTGAGTTGAGGGTGTCAATGGCAAGTAGTGAGGATAGAGAGTCAGTGACAGTGGTTTCAATGCATTTAATAGGTGTGAGTATGGCAACTAATTCAGTTTGTAGAATGTCATATTACGGTTGAATTATTATTATCTTCTATTCCTGCTATTATTATTATTATTATTATTATTATTATTATTATTATTATTATTATTATTATTATTATTATTATTGTTGTTATTGTTATTGTTATTGGTATTATTATTAGGATATTTAATATTAAGGTAATTAAATGGTTGCGAAGGTGTGGCTATTGGGGGAGGCTGGAGGCCACGTTTAAAAAAAAAAGTAGTATTAGTAGTGGTAGTAGTAGTAGTAATAAAATGGCGGCGAAGGTGTGGCTATTGGGGGAGACTGGAGGCCACGTTAAAAAAAAAAGTAATAGTAGTAGTAGTAGTCGGTCAGCTTTGCTCTGCCTCAGGGGAACGAGAGCTTCTGCCCCAATTCCAACAACTGGTGCAGATATCGACTATGAGGCTACTGTCACTGAATGCCTCTTAGATATGCGGCTCAACTAATTTAACACAGATAGAATAGCTACATATGTATTAGGATATTTAATATTAAGGTAATTAAATGGTGGCGAAGGTGTGGCTATTTTGGGAGGCTGGAGGCCACATTATTAAAAAAAAAAAGTAGTAGTAGTAGTAGGGCCTGCACGGTGTGGGTGTGGTGGAGTGTCCTCCCTGATCTAAAGTGTTTTTGGAGGAGACATAGTCAGAGTGTGGGAGTGGGAATTTCACAGTGTGTCGGTGAATATCGCCTCTCACCCTGAGCATTGTCACTGAAGGTTCTTTTCATCCCTTATGGCATTAATCGCAAATAATCCGTGTGTTCACCTGTGTAAGGGCGGAAACGATCTTCCTGCTCGTAACCGCTGCTCACTCGCTCGTTTGCTGGCTCGACCCCCACTTGGGGGGGGGGGGGGGGTTCGTCAATTTTTGGCTGTGATCTCATCAAAGGCTCTGGACTCGTGGGCTGTGTCCCCAGACCTTCACCTATGGACTGTCAATCTCTGAACCCCATACCACTACCGTAGCTGCCACGACCGCCAATTCATCTCCTCCGTCTGTGTCCCGGTGTTTCTCCCGCTGTATTAAGACATCGGCCGCTGTCGCTCGAGTGGATCACTGCGTTCCAGAACCTTCCCCAGGGCTGCTGCCGTAGGAAATATCTGTTCATTGTTTGATTCTACTGTTGTTTGATTCCATTAATTGCTGACTCCTTTTTATTGTTGATTCTATCAGTTGGTGACTCCCATTAATTGTTTGATTCCATTAATTGTTGGATTCCATTAATTGTTGGACTTCCATTAACTGTTGACTGTAGTAATTGTTTGACTCCCGTAATTGTTATTTCATGTTTGTTGAGTGGTGTCAGAGTATTGTTATATTTTTATAGTGAAGAGGTGTCAATCTCAAACAGTTGTTTGTTATTCATCAGAAAATCAAGGTCCTTGACTTTCCATATTTAAGTTCCTCATTAGGCTGGTAAGGGATTTCTATCCCTAAGTCCCAGGCATTTACAACCAGCGATCACCAAGCGATTTTGTGAGTATTTGGATGGTCGGCTACTGCAGGTGCCAGGTGCCAGTGTTGATAGGCCTACTTTGGCAGGGGTGGCATCGAGACTCTCGCCCTTATGGGGCAAAGTGCCCTACTCTTGCGGTCGCCCCAACCCCAAGCAACGGTCACTGGCTGTAGTATCAATGAGACCATAGAAATAGTGGATATTTCTGCCAAGGATATATAAACAAGTGTTAGGTGTGACAATTCTTGCTCCCAGTGGACTATTCTGATGTGTGGATTGTCGCCCACAGGGGTGTGGCCTACACACACACACACACTCACGAATACCCATATACCCGGACACAGCAGTCCAGCCTGTCACCTTTCAGCCTTTACTCATAATAACTAGTTTCTTCTTCTGTATGGGACCAAAGCAGATGTTGGAGGCGGCTATAACTGTCGCCCAAGGTTCAGAACACTATGCCAGGTAACAGACATTGCTGCGTCTGTTCTAGCCAGTACCAAAATTGCACTAGCTGTGAGTGTGCGAGAAACAACCGACCATGTGTGGTTTGCAGAAAGGGAAACAATAGCCGAAACCCACAAGGCAGGGAGCCGACACAGGAGGCCACAGTGGATATCTCCGAGTCCCAACCGCACGATGATATCCTAAATGATAGCAGTGAGTCTACTCAACTTGAAAATGTAGTACTATTAAACGCTGCTCCAATAGTAGCAAATATCCACGAGGTGAATGAGAGACAGCCACCACAGTGGAATGGCATGTCGATGGAAAATACGGACATATGGGTCAAAGAAACTTACTCAGAAATTGTCAGGTTGTCGCCAGCTAACCTGTTTGAACCACCCAAATGTGCGGCCACAAAAGAAACGATTCGGGAGATTATTCACCTCATAACTGAGTACACTCAAGACTGCTTCCTTGCCCCTTTAGCTCTTCAAATACTGGTATTACTACCACATCTATTCTATCATAGGACACACACAAAGACTAAACACAAAGAAAATACGGCAACTATGAAGAAAAAAGTGACATTGTGGCAGAATGTGGCCCTTGAGTTTCTATGTGAAGGAAGAACAATGCTGGCGCGACTAAAACTTACAGGAGATGGAAAGCAAAACACTGATGACGTTGCAAGAAAGTTTGCAAACAAAATGCGTGTGGGAAAAGTTTTTTCGGCGGTAAGATCTCTCACACACGAATTCTCCGGTGGTATTCTGCCAATAAACATACACATTAAAACAACAGAGAAAAACATCCCCCTGCAAAAGAAGATGAAGGCATCAGGTTCCAGGGTGACTATATCCCACCAAATGCTGTCCTGTTCGAGAAAATAACAGGAGGGATGGTGTGGAAAAAGGCACTGAAGACTCGAGGAGGTTCCGGTCCTTCAGGTTTGGATGCAAAATATTGGAGAGTCAGCCTCAGCACTAACAAGTTTGGCCCTGTAGCAAGTGATCTCTGAGAAGGTTCCAAGTGTTCCCTGAAGAAGGCAGTGATTGGTAGGGAAACACCGGGTAACACTGAAGTCCATTTATTAACGGATAGGAGAAATACAAGTAGTGACTAGCGTGTGCCTTGTACGACCCACAGAGTCAGTCTGAGACTGCCTTGCCATATGGCAGCCTCGGGGCAATGTTGCCACATAACACGTGCAGTGTGCCACGTAATTACATGCATAGATGCTACTCGGCACAGTAGCTTATATACAAGGTTGCTACTTGGCACAGTGGCTTATATATATAACCTACATCTCCCTCCCCCCCTCACGCTCATAGTCTTTGTCTTGAGCGGACTTCTTAGTCCTAAGTAGCTCCGAGCGTCGAGGTGCACTGTGGGGCGGATCCTCGTGAGGTGTAGGGGACTCGACCTTGGTCAGGGGGCCAGCAGCAGGGGGTGGGACTGGCCGGAGGAAGCGGCGGTTCCTCCACCAGACGCGGCCGTTCGGCATCCTGACCTTGTAGTCCCGCGACCGGCCGACGCCCATCACTATGCCCACCTTGCCCAACTTGTCGTCGTCGGATCCTGGACGTGGAAAAAGGCACCAATTTCCAGCGGCTGAAGAGGGTGGGAACGGTCGTCATACCGAGCCTTGGCGTCCTGGGCACGTGTAGCGGCGCGGCGGTCTCTGCTCTCGTCTGCCACTCCTTCGCAAAGGCTTTGGCGTGTGCAGGAAAGCAAGAGCAGAGAGGGTGACCATACAGGATCTGGGCATGGGAGCGTCCTGTGTGGGTGGGAGTATTACGTAGCTCCAGGAGTCCTTTGTCAAACGCCTCACAGTATATGTTGCCTGAAGGGGCTGTGTATGAAACTGTCTACCTGTGTGGGCTTTCTGTATACCTTAAATTTATAGTTTTGGTCATTTCTCATGATAAGCATATCAAGGAATGGAAGGCATCCATTTATTTATTTCAATTTTGAATGAAATACTTGGGGAAAATATCATTAAGCTTGTCTAAAAATTCCAATGGGTTACTGTTTCTAGGCCAAAACTATAAATTTAAGGTATACAGAAAGCCCACACAGGTAGACAGTTTCATACACTTTTTATCCAATCACCTGGAGTCTACCAAAATGTCAGTTTTTTCTGCTATGTTCTTAAGATGTCTGCGTATTTGTGACTGAATTTATTGATGATGAATTGAAACACATTCGTTCCATTGCACAAAAACTTGGGTACCCTTCTGTGTTTGTTGACCGTTGTTTTAAAAGGGCTAAAAAATCATTTCATTCCTCTCAAACCAGGCAAATTCCTACACTTAAGAATATTTTGACTCTGCCCTATCGTAATGAATTTGTTCCGTTAGTTCGGTGCCTCAAACTACTAAATATTAATGTTGTTTTCAAGTATGACTCAACCATTACCAATATGTTAATAAGAAATAGCCCAAGTGTGAATGTAAATGGAAGTGTTTATTGTATTCCATGTAGCAAATGTAATTGTAATTATGTTGGACAGACAGGAAAAACACTGCAGCTCAGAATCAAACAACATAAGTACAATATCAGAACAGCATCTGAAAGCAATGCCTTGTTCGTTCATGTTAGGAATAATTACACTGGGCTGCATTTGAAAAAAAAATCATGAGGTGCGGGGTTTCTTAGCTGATTCTTTATGTATATTGCGTGCTGATTCCAAAAATGCCATTCATTTTGCCCAATCAGGTCAGATTTGTATGCTATGGGAATTAGGAAAAAATCGAAATTCTTAAATATGATGTCAAAATTTTTATCCAAAATATATCATAAGAAATGTAACCACAACACATAGGACCAAAATATGTCATCAACATAGTTGCCTTTACAGTTAGACATGCATAAATGGCTGTCGCAGAGAATTTCTTTGGTGGTTGGTGTCTGGGCGTCCCGTTTCAGACACCAACAGTAGTCGGCGATCATGTTGATATCCCAGCGACCCTGGTACCTCTCCTCCATTACACGGATATCTTGATGGAAGCGTCCTCCTTGTTCCTCACTCACATCACCACAGTTCTCTGGAAAGTAGTCCAAGTGGGAGCTGAGGAAGTGCATCTTGATGGACATGCGTGCACCAAGAACTTTGTAGCTCAGAAGTAGGTCCACAACAACTCGTTCATACTCTGGACTTCTGTAGTTGCCAAGAAAATTGGAGACAATAGACTTAAAGGCATGCCAGGCTTTCTTTTCATTTACATCCATGCTGCAATCAAACTTGGGATCTTTAAAAAGCTCTCTCATCTGAGGGCCATCAAAAATTCCTGCATTCAGCTTTGCCTCACTGACTTATGGAAATTTTTCTTTCAGAAAATTGAAAGCCTGGCTTTTTTTGTCCAGTGCCTTTACAAAGTTTTTGAACAAACCGAGCTCGATGTGCAGTGGCGGAAGAAGAATGTTCTGCGGATTCACCAGAGCATGGGCAACAACATTGTGAGAACCTGGAGTAAGTTCACTTCTTGCAGGCCAGTCACATTGCATGTAGTGCTGCTTGTCTGCTCGACTATCCCACAGACAGAGGAAACATGTCATGTACCACCAGATGAAAAAGAAATTTAATTGTGAGAAAATATATGTAAAAAAACACGGACATATACTCTTTTCCTTTGCGTCACGGCGGACATTTAAATGGCCGGCGAGCACGTGGGTGTATTTAAATGCATCGTAAGGGCATTAAAACTGACCGAAATCTTTTTTGTGAGGCTTGCCAATGTCTCGGATGATTTTTTTAATGAACGAATATGAGGACCCCATTTTGAGCGAAAAATGCCAATATTTTACCTGAATCTCCGCTTAACATGCTATAGCACAAAATTCTGGCCTCATTGAGCAAAATGTATAACATTTTTGAGGTCAGCATGCAAAATACACCCAGAAAAGGTTAATAATACAAAAACCTCAAAAACTATGCAGGGCAGTGTAATAATCATTCCATTGCTTGGGAAAAAAGCTTAGAAGTATTCAAATCATCTTGTCACAGATAGACTTCTGGTTGAAGCTAATTTGATTAAGGAATTAAAATCAATAAACATTAGTGATGGTCAGTTCAAAACTGATAATATGTTACATAAATTTATTTATCAGTGGTCCAAGGATAAAAATGCTTTGAAAACCTTTGATCTACTGTAGATGTAGAATAGTTATTTAGTGGGTCCCTTATTTTTGACCTGACCTGACCAGTCACGTCGCCTCCTTCTCTTAAGCTCCTCTACGTGTGTGTTGGTGTTGGTGTGGGGATTAGTGGATGACATCATTATGACCTGACCTCATGTTAAATAAGGTCACCCTGTATTTTTAAGCCTCACTCTGTCCATGTAATCCAGTTGCCTCTCAAGATGTCTTGAATAAAGACGAAAGCTAAGGTGCTCCGTTGTTTCCCTTTTCCCGTGTGATTTTATCGATATATATATATATATATATATATATATATACAATCAACACCCCAACCCGCCAGGATTCGAACCCACGGCCCACGAGCCCATGACTGTGACCGGGGAACGCTAACCACTGGACCACCATGATACTAACAGCAGTCCTAGACTGTTATATTTCACACAAAGCCTGTTCAACGAGCTTATGACGCCGTGAACCTCTAATGGGGAATACCCGCATCACGTAGGTGGGCAGAGTAACGTTTTAATAAATCCGGCTTCGAAACACGCGGATCCATATATATATCATTAGCCCAATAAACACGCGGACTTCTACATACAATCAATACCTCAACCCGCAAGGATTCGAACCCACGGCCCACGAGCCCATGACTGTGACCGGGGAACGCTCACTGCTGGACCACCAGGATATTAAAATCAGTCCTAGACTCTGTTATATTTCACACAAAGACTGTTCAACGAGGGTTTAGTATCCTGGTGGTCCAGCGGTTAGCGTTCCCCGGTCACACTCATCTCAGAAACAGTCCAGACTTGACCCGACATTTGGGGGGTCAAATGTAAGGGTTCCCCTCGCAACCACTCAAGGAGTTACAAATCAACTGGCTCCCCTCCCATGTCACACGGCCCCAACAAACATGTAAGAAGGCACCGGCCAACTCTCTCCCAATATACACAATAACCTACACTGCAGAAGAAGTCCAGACCTGACCTCACATTAGCCAGGTCAAATGTAACCCTCGAACCCAAGTCAAGGGGCCACAAATCAACCAGGGCCTCTCATGTCACACGGCCCCATCTGAAGATTTCTCCAGAATATACAACTTATAGTCTCTGAAAAAGTCCAGACCTGACCCTACATTAGCGAGGGCAAATGTAAGGAGACCCTTCGCCGACCTCCCGATCAGCTCAACCTGACGGCCCGCCTCCCAATATATAGGACGTCCTAGTCCTCCCTCTGACCCAGAGAGAGTGTGTCTTGTAACCAAGAAGGGCCAGCTACGACGTCCCCAGTCCTGCTCGAGAGAAATCAGGGACTGGAGGCAAACCGCCTCCGGTCGCCTCCTGTCAGGACCAAGACTTCCCTCCGGCGCCCAGCTAAGCAGTCTCCCATAGAGACAACCCAGGACCACCTGCTAGGCCTCCCCTAGGTCACGTGAGTTTTTGTCGGAGCTTTCCATGGGATGAGTTACTTACGTGGGAAGTGTATTCATTTCATGTTCGTGTCCGAGAATCAGTGTCTAGTAACGTAATATGATGTCCTAGTAACTTAAATATAATGTCATAGTAACTTCAATAGAAGGTGTTATTAATGTGTCCATGACATGTTCGTAATTAATAAAGAGTTGTAACGAAGCGGTGTTTGAGAAGACGTAATAGATGTGTATTGACGTATAAGATACGATAAGTGTAAATCCATCATCAAATAACTATCACAGCCACGCTACAAAGTCTTCCTCTCTTTTATACTCTTATACTATCAATAGTCTACCTATATGTAATCTTATTCTTGTGAGATTTGTCTCATTACAATGGTGGCAGCGAACTATACGTTACCCCACGCTTTCCTCGATTTGTTATAGGTGACAGCGAACTATACGTTAATCCACGCCCTCCTCGCTTAGTTATTATAATGGTAGCAGTGAACTTAACGTAAACTCACGCCTTCCCTCGGTTAGCCATAACACCTGGCTCGTCTCATCCTTCATTTGATTCAGTCTAAGTATTGTCTACAATTGTGTAATAAGTAATTCCTGTGTCGTAGCGTCGTAGCGTGAAAAGTGTCCTAGTGTGTCATCTTTACAGTTCAAGTCAATGTCTCTCATTGTGGTATACGCGAATTGTTACTAGCAAAACACTCCCAGAATATGCTCAGTGCTTAATATAATTTCTCAGTGTCCCCCCACGTTCTGTGAAGTTCTCAGTATCCCAAGTGCATTTTAATTGTCGGTCAGTGTTAAATGTACCCATTGTGTTTTAGTGATAGAAGCTGTGTCTATACTAACTGTTATAACTTAACATGTCTTACAACCTACATCCTCCTCCTTGTCCTAATCCTCACCTCACCCTCCGTACCCATCCCTTCCCGCCTCACTCCGCCCCGCCCTGCTCCCCTCCGCCCCAGTTACGCCACTCTACACCTCACCCCACCAGGCGCGTATAATGCCCGAATGATTCTCGCCCCGCTCCGCCCCGCCTGTGTGACCACCAATGTTTTGTCCTGTGAGTTATGCTTCGGAATTGGTGGTTAGTGTCACTTAATATTGCCATAATTGCAGAGCTTCACTAAGTGTGTTTTTATGCTAGTATGATTTGTAGTGTACTCTAATGCGTAGTGATAAATAATATTCAATGTAGTGAGCAGAGCTTCACTCCCCGACCCAGCCTAATGAGAATATTGTCGTGACGGAAACTATAGTTGCCAAACATTGACGTAACATATAAAGTAAATATTTGTTTTTCTTTACGGATACACTTCCAACTAATCCATCATCCCTTTCGGATTGTTTCTGTCAAATGTCACACACAGTACCGCCCCATGGCTAGCCGGAATCCGACCACAGTGGTGGTTACTAGTGTTCCCTCGGAATGCAGTGATGGGTAGGGAAACACTGAGTAACACTGAAGTCCGTTTATCACTGGTCAACATAAAAAAAAAATTCTCATGGTTCTGGATCAAAACAGTCTGATTCTAGTGTAATTGTATGTGCTGAACTCAATTATGACATTCGTATAGCTGTATCAGGCTCAGTTTTCCAGAACCAGCATATCTATATATTTAGTGTACCATGCTATTCATACAGTAATTTATATGCTCATTGGCTCCAGTTATGCAATTATTTTGTCCTGATTTGTGCTTTTTTGTTTGTTTCAGTTTGCTGACTCATGATATTGCATATCTAGACCTGCATGATTTGTAATTACTCTGAAATTAACAAAACATGGAACGTCGCAAGTGTGTGAACGGTGCTGACAGTTTTTGCTACATATGTGGTGCCTTCACTCCTGGTAGCCTCAAGAAACCAATCACAAAAGCTGTTCGACTGAACTACAAAAGTTACTTCAAATGTCATTTGGGTGACCAAGACAAGAAATGGGCACCTCATGTAGCCTGTAAGTCTTGTGTTAACCACCTGAGCGAGTGGATGTGTGGTAAACGAAGTTCAGGAATGCCGTTTGCTGTACCAATGATATGGCATGAACCTAAAGACCACAGTTGTGACTGCTACTTCTGTCTCACAAATATTAAGGGAATAAAAATCAAGACACGAGGAAAGGTACAGTACCCCAATATTGCTTCTGCAATCTGACCAGTACCGCACAGTGCTGAACTTCCAGTCCCAAATCCACCGACTGAACAAGAATTGAGTGATTCCGATTCTACCTCTACCTCAATGGAAAACGACTACCAGGATGACTCTGAAAATACCAGGCCTAAACTATTAACTCAAGAAGCGCTTCATGATCTCATCAGGGACCTAAACTTGTCAAAAGAAAAGGCTGAAGTTTTGGGATCCAGACTAAAGCAGCGTAACCTGCTAGAAGATGGAGTGCATATCACTACAGCGCGTTACCGACATAGACAGCTGTCTGCATTTTTCAAGATGGCAAACAACCTTTGTTATTGCGAGGACGCAGTATCTCTCATGCAACAACTCTGCAAGTCTGAAACATACAAGACAGAGGATTGGAGGCTGTTTATAGACTCAGGAAAAGACTCTCTGAAAGCTGTTCTTTTACACAATGGCAATCGGCTTCCATCTGTCCCAATAGCACACGCAACAAAAATCACTGAGAGCTATGAAACAATGAAAATTCTGTTGGCCGCTATAGAGTATGAGAAACACCAGTGGAAGATATGTGGCGATCTCAAAGTCATCAGTTTACTACTGGGCCTTCAGAGTGGCTACACAAAGCACATGTGCTTTTTGTGCTTGTGGAACAGCAGAGCTGATGCAGAGCACTATGTGAGAAAGGATTGGCCGACAAGACCAAGAGATGCACCTGGAAGGTTTAACTGTGCTCACAATCCGCTTGTAGATCCAGAAAAGATATTTTTGCCTCCACTGCATCTAAAGCTCGGTTTGGCTAAAAATTTCATCAAAGCTATGGATCAATTCGGTGCTGGGACTCTATACTTATCTCAGAAACTAGGTGGTGTGGTTTCCGAAGCCAAGTTGAAAGCAGGTGTCTTGAATGGACCACAAATTCGTATACTAGTTAATGATAGCGAATTCACTAAAACATTGAACCCACTGGAGAAAAAAGCATGGGAATCATTTGTCAATGTGTCAAAGAATTTTCTTGGAAACTATCGTGCTGACAACTACAAAGAAATCGTAACAACCATGCTTCAGAATTATCATGCATTGGGAGCAAGGATGTCCTTGAAATTGCATTTTTTCCACTCTCATATTGAATGTTTCCCAGGTAACCTTGGAGACGTTAGTGATGAACACGGCAAAAGATTTCATCAAGATATTGCCATAATGGAGAGAAGATATCAGGGACAATTCAGTCCTAACATGATGGGCGACTATTGCTGGACACTGCAACGAGAAGAGAGCAAGCTGTACAAGAGAAAGAGTAAAGTTCAGAAGCACTTTTAGAACTTCATATTTTGTCATTATAAAGGAATTGAACTTATGTTTTTTGGTACAATTTCTTATGAGCTTATCTGTGATAAGTTTAAAATTGTATCTTGCATGACGCGATAATGTTCCTACATTTACTATTTTTTTTATTCTTTAAGAAAGTAGGTCTGATGGTAGAATGAAACATCCAATTAATATTCATTAATATGAAATTAGTCATGAAAGCACAGTCACATGAGATAATATCATCTTTTGCACGACACGTGATGGAATATTAAATATTTGTACCTATTGATTTTATTATAAAACCTGGCCTGATAGAACAAAACAAATATCAGATTCGAATTCAGCAATATGAAATTAGTTGTGTGAGCATGATCTCATATGTGAACCATTTTGGCTGTTGACCAGTGTTATGGATGAGAGAAATACAAGTGGTGACTAGCGTGTGCCATGCATGGCTCACACAGACAGACTGAGGCTGCCTTGCCATATGGCAGCCTCGGGGCAATGTTGCCACATAACGTGCAGTGTTGCCACGTGATGACATATATAAATGCTACTCGGCACAGTAGCTTATATACAGGGTTGCTACTCGGCACAGTAGCTTATATACAGGGTTGCTACTCGGCACAGTAGCTTATATACAGGGTTGCTACTCGGCACAGTAGCTTATATACAGGGTTGCTACTCGGCACAGTAGCTTATATACAAAACCTACACACAGCACATATAAGAAGAGAAGAAGCAGCATGAGGAAGGCAGCGTGATGAATGCAGAACCACACCCGCCACACACCACCCCACTTATTTCAAGTCCTTCCTGGTCTAGGATTAAGAAGATTTTATATTTTTCTACTCTAGGAAATTAAGGAGTGTGGAATGCAGCGCCACACAACGAACCCTGGTGAGCCCAGCCAGGGAGGGATTCACCACTGTGGAAGGTGTAAGACAGGACGGTCTTTGGTCTCGCTGACACTCACGTACGGAGGGCGAGCCCTGGTCCGCGGAACCTGCCTTACAGTCATCTAAGGAGACGACAGCCCAAGCAGTGGACCGGCTTTCATCCCGGCCGGAGGGGGCCGATGGCAGATGAACAGAAACTCGTCTGGAATATGTTGAAAATGATGATGTTGCAGAGAAGAAATACAGATGGAGCAGAAAAATTCATCTGGAATATGACGGAAAACGAAGATGTATAAAGAAACGCAGATGAACAGAAAAATCGTCTGGAATATGAAAATGAAGATGTATAGAGAAACGCAGATGAGCAGAAAAATTCATCTGGAATATGAAAATGCTCTAAACGTAGAGGAAGCGCAGGTGAACAGAAAAATCATCTGGAATATTATAGAAACCAGGAGGAAGTGTGAAGAAGTCAGAAGATGTGGTGACACGACCTACAAAGTGCGGTATTGAAGAAGGAAAGACTTGCTATGTGACGAAGGAAGGCAGAAGACGTCCTGTGCTGACATCAGAAGAAAGTCGACGATGAAAAGGTGGATCATCAGAAGGACCAATCCACTACCGCTGTTGTGCTGCAGGCATTCCTTATTTTCAGATATCAGCTGGATGGAGGACTTGAGCCATGCTGGACCCAACAAATGTACTGATGTTGTTGATGTGGTTGATGTGTAATAAAAAGATATAACACCCTAACATGTGAAGTAGGAGCATCTTTTTATGTACTTTGAAGTATTTCATTCTCTGATTTTTGTTAACATGTACTACAAAGAATGTTTTTTTAAGAGATTAGTCACTTTTTCTATGAGTTCATATGATCAATGTTTTGTATTACCAAATGCAATGTTGTAGACATACTACTGAGTGGGACGAATTCTTATTTTGACACGGCCTGGTTAGGCAATGTAACACCTGTTTTTGTTTGTAGAATGTGATTTGCAAGTTTGCCTCGGACACTATGCTAGATATGAAGGATCTTTAGATCACTCTATGTTCACTTACTGTGTATGTATTTTATTTTTTTTCTCCTGTCATAGAAGCTTTAATCTTGGCGGGAGGTATAGTAAGCTTTGTCAGATCAAACTATGCCAGTAGAAAAACATACATCTCTAGTGTTATAATTTGTAAAATGTAGGGATGCATTATCGCCTCAGGGACTATATTAGATACTGCACATGAAGTTACTGTCTACTTTAAATGTGTCATCAGTTCTCTGAGCATGAAAGCTTTGGACTTAGTGGGAGGTGTAGTGATGAGTTGTCAGACCACATCTTACATCTCAGAAACAGTCCAGACTTGACCCGACATTAGGGGGGTCAAATGTAAGGGTACTCCTCGCAACCACTCAAGGAGTTACAAATCAACTGGCTCCCCTCCCATGTCACACGGCCCCAACAAACATGTAAGAAGGCACCGGCCGACTCTCTCCCAATATACACAATAACCTACACCGCAGAAGAAGTCCAGACCTGACGTCACATTAGCCAGGTCAACTGTAACCCTCGAACCCAAGTCAAGGGGCCACAAATCAACCAGGGCCTCTCATGTCACACGGCCCCATCTGAAGATTTCTCCAGAATATACAACTTATCGTCTCTGAAAAAGTCCAGACCTAACCCTACATTAGCGAGGGCAAATGTAAGGAGACCCTTCGCCGACCTCCCGATCAGCTCAACCTGACGGCTCGCCTCCCAATATATAGGACGTCCTAGTCCTCCCTCTGACCCAGAGAGAGTGTGTCTTGTAACCAAGAAGGGCCAGCTACGACGTCCCCACTCCTGCTCGAGAGAAGTCAGGGGCCGGAGGCAAGCCACCTCCGGTCAGGACCGAGACTTCCCTCCGGCGCCCAGCTAAGCAGTCTCCCACAGAGACAACCCAGGACCACCTGCTAGGCCCCCCCTAGGTCACGTGAGTTTTTGTCAGAGCTTTCCATGGGATGAGTTACTTACGTGGGAAGTGTATTCATTTCATGTTCGTGTCCGAGAATCAGTGTCTAGTAACGTAATATGAGGTCCTAGTAACGTAAATATAATGTCCTAGTAACTTCAATAGAAGGTGTTATTAATGTGTCCATGTCATGTTCGTAATTAATAAAGAGTTGTAACGAAGCGGTGTTTGAGAAGGCGCCCTTAAGACGTAATAGATGTGTATTGACGTATAAGATACGATAAGTGTAAATCCATCAGTAAATATCTATCACGGCCACGCTACCAAAGTCTTCCTCTCTTTTATGCTCTTATACTATCAATATTCTACCTATATGTAATCTTCTTCATGTGAGATTTGTCTCATTACATATATATATATATATATATGTATATATATATATATATATATATATATATATATATATATATATATATATATATATATATATATATATATATATATATATATATATATATATATATATATATATATATATATACGCTGATAACCACAAGGAAACAATAAAACACGAAGTTCCCAAGCGCTTTCGTGTAATTCACATCTTCAGGGGTGAGGACAGACGAAGGATTACTACATAACAAGGCATATATATACAGTAGAGGAGAGTGAGATCAAGTCCCTAGGGGACAGTGAGTGTCCACACTGGTCCTGTCACTAGGTTGTGACCCTACTAATCTTCATAAGTACCACAGCAGTCGGTAGTCAGGTCAGAGGGTAAGATGACTCGACCTTCTCACCTAGTTACAAATCTTCTTAATTTCGAAATTATCCAGTTTGTACATACCATTGCTCAAATTCATGTTGACGGATTCGGTATGTTTAATGAGACTGGATTCTATAATGTTCCTACTGTCAATTGAATTACAAGGTAATATTGAGGAGGTATTATCCCAGTCAATGCAATGCTTATTATCCCTCAAATGAACAAACAGTGCATTGCATTCCTGGCCTGTCCTAACACTATATTTATGCTGTTTAAGTCTAGTTACAAGATCTTTACCTGTCTGGCCTAAGTAGAACGAATCCAGGTAAAAAAGTCACAGGTAAAAAAGTCACAGAAAAAAAGTCACAGGAAAAAAGTCACAGGAAAAAAAGAAAAGTTAACTATCGAATTCTCACATTTTTTAAGGTTAATATGTCAATCAGTTTCAGTAAAGGAATATGCAGAACTGATGGTAAATTAATGAGTTTCGCTTAAAAATTATAAAATAGAACAAAAACATTAGATTCTTTGTATAATCGGGCAACATCAACCTGGAAGGATTAAGGTAAGTCAGCTGATGTCACTGTCACCACAGGTTGTCTAATCCGGTAAAAAATTTTGTCTTAATCATCAGCATTAAAAACACTGAATATACTTGTAATGCCATGATATTCTGTAAGCTGTTTTCAATATGTACATATCATGTACTGTCAATAAATGACTGACTTAAATATTTTTGTTAGATTACATTACTGTGCTTAAGATATTGAACAAAACGTGATTTGTTTTCACATACATGTAATGCCATTATATATAAATAGTGTTGTCATAGTATTGCCAGTTAATAACTGAATTAAAATATTTTCAGTTTTATTACTTTAATTGTTTATGGTACTTAAATAAACTATGACTGACTTGAATATTTTCTTTGATTACCTGACTTCTCTTTCTTAACCAAAATTGTGACTTTTTTTTGTGACTTTTTTTCTTGTGCCTTTATTACCGGCCACCATAAGTTAATTGTGACTTTTTTCCTGTGACTTCTTTTTTCCTAGCCAAAATTGTGACTTTTTTTCTGTGACTTTTTTTCCTGTGACTTTATTACCGGCCACCGACGTGGTGTAGTAATTCCCTCACTGATGGTGTTACGAGGGGCATCACGTGGTGTAGTAATTCCTCCACAGATGGTGTTATGAGGGGCCTGACGTGGTGTAGTAATTCCCTCACAGATGGTGTTATAAGGGGCATCACATGGTGCAGTAATTCCCCCACAGATGGTGTTATGAGGGGCCTGACATAGTGTAGTAATTCCCTCACAGATGGTGTTAAGAGGGGCATCCCGTGGTGTACGAATTCCATCACAGATGGTGTTAAGAGGGGCATCCCGTGGTGTACGAATCCCCTCACAGATGGTGTTATATGAGTGAGGTGTGGTCCCAGGCCTTCCAATCGTAGACGGATTAACACATCGCTGGTTGTTGTTGGGTCTCACAGGCAGTTATCACTGGGTACCTGGGACCTCACTGTAGAAAGGTTAACTTGGGTACTACTCAGCTGTTACTGTTGAGTTGTTCTCAATGACTTAAGCACTGTTCACCACTGCTCACCTCTGTTCAACATTGTTCACCTCTGTTCAACACTAGTTCTATTCCTTTCCTAAATAAAATTGTATCTTTTTGCGAGAACTTGTTGATATTCCGGTGGGTAGGAGGGTTCAGGGGAGGGAGCTGGTATGGCCACCATAACAGTTGACCTGGCTGCTGCCAGAGGAGCGCCAGGTACGTCTTGACCCTTCGGTGGTCAAGGATGAAGTGATTATGTAGTATGGCAACTTGCCAGTCCTTCCACGAACTATGCATTGGGTTCACCGCATGTCGGAGAATCTCAATTTTGTTTCTATATGTACGCTCGACCAACCCATTTGAAAATGGATGGTAGGCGGTTGTGAAGGTTTGTGTGATGTCATATTGTTGACATATTGCAGCTAAGAGTTGATTCTTAAATTCTGGACCGTTATCCGACAGTATCACTCTAAGTGTAGAACAGGACACATTAGATGAGTGACTAATGCATGAGCCACTGATTCGGCCGACTTGTTCTGCAATGGTGCTATTACCACAAATCTAAAGAAATGGTCAACGCAGACAAGAACGTAACTAGAGCCTTGATGGCGTTTTGGTAGTTGCAATAAATCAATCGCAACTGTATTCCGGCGTCGGGTATTCTAAGATTGGAGCGGGATCCATCGTTGTTCCCTTGTGTTTTGCACAAGATAAACATTTCGCAATGTGATGCTTGATGTCGGTCCTCATAGTTTTCCAATAATATTTTTGTCAAATTTTGGTTATACATCTGTCTCCCCATGGATGCCCAACTTGTTGTGCATCGTGAAGAGGGTGAGAATGTATTCCTTTAATGATGCAGGAATAACAATTTGAGAGATTGACTCTTGTTGCTTTTTCACTGAGCGATAATGTATGTCGTGCCGCAGCTCAAACTATGTGAATAATAGAGGTAATTTGGGCACATTTACCTCATCTCCCGATTCTAAGGCTAATATAACCTTGGACGTTAGTGGATCCTGTAACTGTTCTGCCCTTAACTGTGACAGGGTGAACCTAGGTAGTGGCTTGAAAGGAGCTATATGTATAGTGTTATGCCGACTCTTAATTTACTTTAATAGCCAGGTTCTAGGCGTAACCAAACAAAAAAAGTGAAGTATATCAAAAGGGAATAAAATAAATAAAGTAAACCTTTAAGAATTTAATTAAATTAAATACTAACACAATAAAGAGCCTCGTAGCTGTCACAACAAATTGATTCACTATCGAAACTTTTAAGACACAAATGATACTAAAACACCGAAACATCAAAAGAACTGCTTAAATATATAGAAAAAAATGAAACACTGGATTACGTTAACACTGCATAAACATATAAAATAACTAACACTGAAATTAACAATCGTGAAACAACACTGAATTACTTAAATGTAACCAAGCAAGCACTGAGGGACACATAAGAGACATGAATAGGTACTCACATAGATATACCACATTGGTGGCGACAGGAACAACACAGAAATAAAATAAAGTATAAGTAACAGGTGACGGGTGTTACTCAAAAGAACATGAAGTGAATGACAAGAGGACTGGACTGAACTCCGTCTGCTGGTGGGGTACTATATATAGGGTCGGCTCCCGCCAGTGCGACACGCAGGTGAAACATGGATCGTTTAACGATGCAGATGGTCGTTAGAGAAACAAAGAATGCTTGTTACAATACTAAATGAAGAAATAAGATGGGCTTGAACAAATATTAACAGTTAAAACCTTAACAGCGAACTTGATCTCCCATCTGGAACTCTCTGTGTCTGGCACGCTTGTTGTACCATGTCTTGGTCTTGGACTGCAACTGCTGTAAGTGGTCTGCGGCAAGGCTCCAACATCTTAGAAACTTCTCTCTAACATCTCCTACTAAACTAAGCTAAACTAAGCTAATGCTCTCTTCACTACTACCTAACAATCTATCTCTAACTATGTGCAAAGGACCTCTTACTTGATGAGTGAAAACACGCTCATAAGGGGTGAAACCTGTGGTTTCATTCTGGGCATCCCGAAGAACAAACAAAATATAAGGTAAATCTATATCCCAAGAAGACTCATACTGCAAAGCATACTTGCGCAACATAGTTTTTAAGGTTTGGTGTGAACTTTCTACTGCACCTTGAGTCTCGGGGTGGAAAGGAGAAGATACAGAATGAACTATTCCCAACTCTGTTAGGGCTTCCTTGAAAACTTTTCCTACAAAATATGAAGCACCGTCCGTTTTAACACGGTACGGCAACCCAAAGTGGCTAAACAGGTCACGCAAACATTTAACAAGGGCCTTACCAGTAACTTTCCTAAGAGGTACAGCATGCAAGTACCTAGTGGAGGCATCAATGACTGTAAATAAATATTCAAACCCACTAGAAGTTTTAGGCAAAGGGCCTACAATGTCACACTGTACTGTTGTAAAGGGCTCAGGTATGTGAGGCACTCTTACAAGTGGAAAAGGTGGAACAGCCTGATTGGCTTTGCCTACCTTTTGAAAAAAATGACAGTACTTACAATATTTAGTGACATCTCTCCTCATACCTGGCCAATAGAACTTCCTGGCCTGCCTGTTGAACGTCTTTCAGACACCTTGATGTCCAGAAAAGCGATCGTCATGGGCCAGAGCTAGAACATGTTGTCTGTAAGTGTGTGGGATAAATATTTGAGTGACAGACGCCCAGTCCGCGTCTTCCTCTGACATAGTCTGTGGGAGCAAGCGGCGGCACAAAACACCGTCTTGACTGAAATATCTCGTGGTAAGGCCTGAATCATTGGCCGAATCGGACACCTGGTCAAACAAGAGCCGTAATGAATCGTCTTGCTCTTGCGCAGCTATTAAAGCAACTCTCCCGGTCACAGCATTAACTGCGGAAGAAATGTCTTGGGAAGCAATTGGGTTCGAAAAAAGTCCTTCTAAGGAAAGTGAATCATCTACAACAGGAGTTACATTATGATCATTAGTCATTGACATAGAACGAGTCACAGCACACAAAGGGAAAACACCGGGCATATCATCTTCAAGTTGTTGCAGCTCTGCGTTAGACTGATCTTTCCCGCAGAACAGGAGATGGGGTTATTTTCCCCATTTGACCTCCGGCCAAATCGTTACCGACTATGAGGTCCACCCAGCAACAGGCAGCTCGTGCACGCAGGCTACGATAGCTATCCCTGAAAAACAAGAAGACTTGACACGTACTAAAACCAACGGAGCTACACCTTGACCCCAAAGGGAGCCCAAAACGACGTAATTGTCAGTCTTCCTCGCTGCAACAACACCCTCTCTGATGAGAGTTTGGAGACAACCCGAGTCTCTCAAAATAGTGACTGGTGTTTCGACACCATCAACTTCTACCTTGCCTTGTGACAAAAAGGGACGAAAGGTACCAACGTCTGGGTCCTTCGCAAAACTCTCCTGGAAAAGATCAAAGTCTCGTGAGGCGAGAACCGAAACTGCACTCTCTCGTGCTTCACCTTTTGTGGAAACCAACGCTATTGGCATGCTGTAGGCCTTGCTCAAACCACCCATCACTCCGACTGGTGACATATTAGCCTCCTCAGTAACAATCATAGCTGGTTTGCCTGTATTTGGCTGCAGCCTTGTCCAACGAAACTCTGCCTTATGACCTGGTATTCCACAGAAACTACAAGTGTATGTAGAAAATTTGGACGCCCCATTAGGTGGCGAACGCGTCCAGCTCCTCCTGTCACGCACAAAATTACAATTGTTAGTATTCCCTTGTCTCGCTCTGTGGAGAGAGGGATTAAAAGTCCTTTGAACCTGTGGGGGCATAACATCATTGTTAGTCCTACCATGACTCAAAACAAATCCATCAGCATGCTTAGCAGCCTCTTCAATAGTACTAAATTCCCTATATAACAAGTATACTGCAACCTCTTCGTTGATGGTTCTCAAAAATTCCTCTGTGAGCATTAACTCAATCAGGGAGTCAAACTCACTCACTTCCTTGGAGTGTAACCACTTTGAGAATACCTCTCTTTTACTCCAAGCAAATTCAAGGTGGGTCTGCTCTGCCTTCTTACGGAGGCCACGAAAGCGTTGTCTGTACGCTTCAGGAACAAGGGCATAAGCCTTCAAAATTTCCTCCTTAACACATAAATAATCATTAGCGTCACTATCTGTAAGAGACGAAAAAACACATAGAGCCTTACCTGCAAACGCTTGTCGAAGCAAAATGGGCCAAAACTCTATAGGCCACTTTAAAGTGGTAGCATGTCTCTCGAAAGCAATGAAAAATTCATCAACTGTTTCCTCTGAAAACGTGGGCATTAGCCTAGTATCACGTGCTGGATCAAAATGAGAAAAACTAGATCTGGGGGTGAGGCCATCGGTGCTAGATGCGTTACTCTAACTGAGCTGTATACGCAGTCGCAAGTTTTCTGAATCTTCTTCTTTCGCTTTAGCTTCAGCTTCCGCCTGGCGTATCCCAACTCTTTTCGCTATATCTTCAGCTTCCGCCTGACGTATTCCAACTTCTTTCAATTTTATTTGCGACTCGAGAAGGTGTAATTCATCATTCACTGAAAGTGACTCAGCTACGTTAACTTGACTAGCTTCACCGTGGTCTTCTCTTAAACCAACATCAACACTATCTCCAAACAGCTGACTTCTTACCGTGTCAAACAACTTTACTTTACTGGCGCTGCTAGAAATTACCACACCATAATACTCGCAAATTAATCTTAACTCATGTGGATTTAACTCTGAAACTTCCTCAATGGAGGGATTACTTGATGCAAATGCAGCCGCATCATCTTGGTTAATGATAACCATGATGGCTAGTTAGAAAAAAAAATAAACACAAAAAGAATATCACAAGTGTCAAAAGGTCGTTAGTGAATCCTGGCAAGGTCGCCAAAACTGTTACGCAGCCTCTTAATTTACTTTAATATCCAGGTTCTAGGGGTAACCAAACAAAAAAAGTGAAGTAAATCAAAAGGGAAAAAATAAATAAAGTAAACCTTTAAGAATTTAATTAAATTAAGTACTAACACAATAAAGAGCCTCGTAGGCTGTCACAACAAATTGATTCACTATCGAAACTTTTATGACACAAATGATACTAAAACATCGAAACATCAAAAGAACTGCTTAAATATATAGAATAAAAATAAAACACTGGATTACGTTAACACTGCATAAACATATAAATTAACTGACACTAAAATTAACTATGGTGAAACAACACTCAATTACTTAAATGTAACCACGCAAGCACTGATGGACACATAAGAGACATGAATAGGTACTCACATAGATATACCACATTGGTGGCGACAGGAACAACACAGAAATAAAATAAACTATAAGTAACAGGCGACGGGTGTCACTCAAAAGAACATGAACTGAATGACAGGAGGACTGGACTGAACTCCATCTGCTGGTGGGGTACTATATATATAGGGTCGGCTCCGCCAGTGAGACACTCAGGTGAAACATGGGTCGTTTAATGATGCAGATGGTCGTTAGAGAAACAAAGAATGCTTGTTACAATACTAGATGAAGAAATATGATGGGCTTGAACAAATAATAACAGTTAAAACCTTAACAGCACAGGGTAAGGTGACTAGAATATATAATAGTAAATATAACACATCATTACAGGAATAATATGGGACAACATGGAAGCATGCTATAAAAAATAATAGAAAAATACGTTATGGTCGTAACAATAGATAGGGAATCAGCTACCACGTTCTCACGGCCAAGCAAATACTTGAAGTCGGGTACGAACTCCTGTATGGTTAGATACCACCGCTCTAAACGCCCTGATAAGTTCTTCCCATTAATTAGTTATGTCACGGCTACATGATTTTCGTGGAATGTGATCAGATAACCCAAAATGAGATCCGGAAAATGCTTGAGAGCCCACATTACAGCTAATGGTTCTAAGTGAGAAGCTGATTAGTTTGTTTCTGTATCGTTGAGGGTGCGACTGGCGTCTGCTATTACCCGCCATTTTCTTCGATGATCAGTTTGCATGAGCACTGCCCCTAAACCTAGACCTGAAGCATCAGTGCACAAGGTGAATGGTTTTGTGTAGTCCGGAAAGGCTAACACTGGAGCGTTCGTTAAGACGCTCCTGAGGGCCTTAAAACTGTTCTCCTGTTCGTTATTCCATGTAGATTCCACATTATTTTTGATTAGTTTAGTGAGTGGTGATGCTAACTTGGCATAACCTTCAGTGAAAGAACGGTAGTATCCTGATAATACTAGGAAACTACGAAGTGATCTACGTTCATGGGAAAAGGAATTCCTTCACCCCCTTTACCTTGCAATATACTGTGTGTATACCATTGCCATCTACTAAGTGTCCTAGAAATTGGATTTTGGATTTGAGAAATTCATATTTGGAAAGTTTCACTTTCAATCCAGCTAGATGTAGCTTTGTGAAAACTTCTCGTAGTTTCTTTAAATGGCTTTGTAGACCTTTGCTTACTATGATAAGATCATCAAGATAGGCATAGCCTGTATTACCTATCATTCCAGCAAACAAGGTGTTTATCAGTCTTATGAATGTTAGCGGCACATTTATTTGGCCAAATGGCATTCTTAAGAATTCGAAATGTCCCATTGGTGTATTGAACGCAGTTATCTAGCGGGAATCCTTATGTAAGGGAATCTGCCAGTACCCGCTAAGTAAATCTAAGTTACTGAAGACTGAGTAGTCTTTTCCTAGTGACTGGAGTAAGTCAGTTAGGACAGGCATTGGGAACATGTCTGGTACATTTACCTTGTTGACTCGCCGAAAATCTATGACTGGTCTCCATCCTCCATCTTTCTTGGTACTATAAATATAGGCGAGTTCCATGGTGATGAGGAAGGTTGGATTACATTTTGGTCCACTATGCCTTGTACTATCTGCTGGACTACCGCCCTTCTGCTGTGGGGTAGCCTATATGCTGGGATGTAGATTGGGTTAGTGTTCGGCTTGAGTGGAATATGATGGTTTGTCAAAGTTGTTTTACCTAGGGGTTCTCCAGGTAATGCTATGATTTCCTTAAACTCGGCTAGTAATTCTAAAAGATCACTTTTGCCTTGAGAATGATCGACTACTTTCACGTAAGGCGCTATTAGCCCTACTTTATCCACCCAAATTGATTTTTCGTTCAATTTCCCCTGTGTTATATTACCTATTGGTAATTTTATTGGTTCTTCGATAACCACTTTGTCATAAACAAGGAAATTACCAAAACAACAACCCTTTCTTATGGTTATGGCTCCTCCAGTTCTATTGAGATCGAGGACATCTGTGAGACTACCTAATCTAACAGTGCTTAAGGTACACTCAAGTGACAAACCTTTCACTCCTGAACTTTCACTCAGATACACAACATCTGTTCCTTCAATCACATTTGGCAAACGTACTGTGACTCTCGTTAGTTCCTGGCTATGCAACCCTTGTACACCAGTTAGCACAGCAGGCGTTAGAGTTCAGTTCTAGCTGTTTTCAACAAAAATGTCCTTTGATCTACTAGTTGGAGTTTCACAGAGTCTCCATAACTAATTGCTGCCGAAGACTCTCCCGCGCCTGCCGAGGCAGTTATTATACGAACACCTGAAGTAAGCAATGAATGTGAAGTTTGCATTGCGTTATGTGTTTTACAATTATGCGTGATTGTTTGATCTTGTGGCTGAACGTTAATGTTGTTCTGCCTTAGAGTGGTCAGACCAAGCAACCCGTCCGCTGGCAAAGAAAATGCTTTGACTATGTAGAAATCCGCCAGAAACGTTTTACTGGACCTGGAAAAACGGAGTGGTAGTGTTATTGCCCTCGCTATGTCTAATTGGATTCCTGACACACCGGACAGAGGAATGTCTGTAGGTCTTATTGGCCACTTATTTGTAAGATATCGCCGTTGGAATTCATTGAACGACTTTAATGTGATAACATTGGCACAGACCCCCTTCCAAGGTAGTAGGTAGTAGGCAGCTACCGAACAGGGAGGTACTACCGCCTGGGAAGATATTGGCAGCGTAATGTGTTGTCTAATTGTAGACCCTGCTGCCATATGGCATCACGAAAATTGTGACCAAGTCCCAGGTTGCTGATCTGACTTTCTGCCTCATTTACACACAATTGTAGGGTCCCAACTGTTTCTATTACATGCCAAAACAACATACTGTACAAGTGTACATATAGCGTTTCTCACTGTTGATTTTTTTCATTCTTGCATTTCTTTGTATTTATTATTATCACAGTGTTGTTATTATTATTATTACCATTAATACTTTATTTTACTTTTTATTATAAATTTTATTTACTGTGAATTATTATTATTATTACATTTTCGCCCCCCGGGCCCTGATGTGGGTCAGTGACCTGTGCCCGGGTGGGCTAATCCCCGTAAAAAAAAAAAAAAAAAAATCTATATCTAGGGATAACTAATTGTTACCTATCCTTGCTGGTACAGTCAACACTTCCACTTTGTTTAATGCGGCGATTAATGAGCCGGTGATGGATGCGTTGTTTCCTTGAACCGTTGACACTATCCAAGATCGGGTTGCTGGACGCTCTCCTCTTCCCCTGTAGGCTGTGTACCTGTCTCCCGTCGATTTTCAATTTCTTTCCTCATACACTGTATATTTCTACAATCTTCTGTGTTGTGGTATGGAGACTGATGTACCATACGCCATTTATTCGGAGTGCCTTTAGTGTTTGGAGGCATTTTATTTGCTGTATAGTGTCCTTTTGGAGTATTTGGTTTAGCAGGTCTATCTGCAAGGATCTTTTTCTTCGATCTTGCCTCTTGCTGATTGGGTAGTTATCTGCTTGTCCTGCAAACCAGCATTTTTCTGTGGCATGTCTCTTACATATGTAAGCTTTGCAAAAAGGTATCTTTTTTGGTTTGGTTCCCGTGACAGACTGTGGTTGTTCCTTGAAGCTGGTGACTGGTGCCACTGACAGAACCCTAGGAATATTTTCCCTGTTTTCCGCAATTTCCTCTACGTATTCTACAAGTTTAGGGTCTTTTTTGAATTCTTTCTTTTGGGCTTTCGTACATAAGGGTTCATTTGATGACAAGATAAACTAAAGGATTTCCATAATCCTGTAGAAATTTACTTTAGACAAGTTGTCCTTGTTATCAAATCAATCTGAGGAATCCATGTAAGATTTGAGATCTATCTTAGTGAGTCCCACACAAATCTGGGCGTCTTGTGCGTCATGCGCGAGCAGAGTGTCACCTGTCGGCTCTACTATTTTAAAAATTCAAGTAAGCGGACCTCCTTTGGAGCCTGACCCAAAAAAGGAAATTAATTGTTTCCTCAACCTTTGATAACACTGGTCAACATAAAAAAAAATTACTCATGGTTCTCGATCAAAACAGTCTGATTCTAGTGTAATTGTATGTGCTGAACTCAATTATGACATTCGTATAGCTGTATCAGGCTCAGTTTTCCAGAACCAGCATGTCAATATATTTAGTGTA
Organism: Homarus gammarus; assembly: GCA_958450375.1. Classification (NCBI taxonomy): domain Eukaryota; kingdom Metazoa; phylum Arthropoda; class Malacostraca; order Decapoda; family Nephropidae; genus Homarus; species Homarus gammarus. The sequence goes on from CAUDMG010002025.1 coordinate 312,560, forward strand.
CCATGCTATTCATACAGTATTTTATATGCTCATTGGCTCCACTTATGCAATTATTTTGTCCTGATTTGTGCTTTTTTGTTTGTTTCAGTTTGCTGATTCATGATATTGCATATTTACACCTGCATGATTTGTAATTACTCTGAAATAAACAAAACATGGAACGTCGCAAGTGTGTGAACGGTGCTGACAGTTTTTGCTACATATGTGGTGCCTTCACTCCTGGTAGCCTCAAGAAACCAATCACAAAAGCTGTTCGACTGAACTACAAAAGTTACTTCAAATGTCATTTGGGTGACCAAGACAAGAAATGGGCACCTCATGTAGCCTGTAAGTCTTGTGTTAACCACCTGAGCGAGTGGATGTGTGGTAAACGGAGTTCAGGAATGCCGTTTGCTGTACCAATGATATGGCGTGAACCTAAAGACCACACTAGTGACTGCTACTTCTGTCTCACATATATTAAGGGAATAAAAATCAAGACACGAGGCAAGGTACAGTACCCCAATATTGCTTCTGCAATCCGACCAGTACCGCACAGTGCTGAACTTCCAGTCCCAAATCCACCGACTGAACAAGAATTGAGTGATTCCGATTCTACCTCTACCTCAATGGAAAACGACTACCAGGATAACTCTGAAAATACCAGGCCTAAACTATTTACTCAAGAAGCGCTTCATGATCTCATCAGGGACCTAGACTTGTCAAAAGAAAAGGCTGAAGTTTTGGGATCCAGACTAAAGCAGCGTAACCTGCTAGAAGATGGAGTGCATATCACTACAGCGCGTTACCGACATAGACAGCTGTCTGCATTTTTCAAGATGGCAAACAAACTTTGTTATTGCGAGGACGCAGTATCTCTCATGCAACAACTCTGCAAGTCTGAAACATACAAGACAGAGGATTGGAGGCTGTTTATAGACTCAGGAAAAGACTCTCTGAAAGCTGTTCTTTTACACAATGGCAATCGGCTTCCATCTGTCCTAATAGCACACGCAACAAAAATCACTGAGAGCTATGAAACAATGAAAATTCTGTTGGCCGCTATAGAGTATGAGAAACACCAGTGGAAGATATGTGGCGATCTCAAAGTCATCAGTTTACTACTGGGCCTTCAGAGTGGCTACACAAAGCACATGTGCTTTTTGTGCTTGTGGAACAGCAGAGCTGATGCAGAGCACTATGTGAGAAAGGATTGGCCGACAAGACCAAGAGATGCGCCTTGAAGGTTTAACTGTGCTCACAATCCGCTTGTAGATCCTCAAAAGATATTTTTGCCTCCACTGCATCTAAAGCTCGGTTTGGCTAAAAATTTCATCAAAGCTATGGATCAATTCTGTGCTGGGACTCTATACTTATCTCAGAAACTAGGTGGTGTGGTTTCCGAAGCCAAGTTGAAAGCAGGTGTCTTGAATGGACCACAAATTCGTATACTAGTTAATGATAGCGAATTCACCAAAACATTGAACCCACTGGAGAAAAAAGCATGGGAATCATTTGTCAATGTGTCCAAGAATTTTCTTGGAAACTGTCGTGCTGACAACTACAAAGAAATCGTAACAACCATGCTTCAGAATTATCATGCATTGGGAGCAAGGATATCCTTGAAATTGCATTTTTTCCACTCTCATATTGAATTTTTCCCAGGTAACCTTGGAGACGTTAGTGATGAACACGGCGAAAGATTTCATCAAGATATCGCCATAATGGAGAGCAGATATCAGCGACAATTCAGTCCTAACATGATGGGCGACTATTGCTGGACACTGCAACGAGAAGAGAGCAAGCTGTACAAGAGAAAGAGTAAAGTTCAGAAGCACTTTTAGAATTTCATATTTTGTCATTATAAAGGATTTGAACTTATGTTTTTTGGTACAATTTTTTATGAGCTTTTCTGTGATCGGTTTTAAATTGTATCTTGCATGACGCGATAATGTTACTATATTTACGATTTTTTTTATTCTTTAAGAAAGTAGGTCTGATGGTAGTGTTACGAACCCCGCCACCAATTGTCATGATCTACCTACCCAGCGCTACGAACCACGCCATCTATTGTCTTGATCTACCTACCCAGCACCACGAGCAACGCCATCTAGGGACGAAACACGAGTATGACTCGTCTTAGTTACCACTCCCGGGTTTCCCTTCTCCATATCCTGGTTGTTGCATCACCTCCTCAAAGTGTTCTTCGTCAGCTCCAAATCGAGGAGAGAGCACTTCACTCTGGGAAGTGACCACAGGATCACCTATCCTGGAAACCTACGGCACAGTGACTACCTACCGTCTTCTACAATACTCAGCCTTGCTCGTCAGCCATCTCAGCTCCGCACTTAAGTATTTGTAATCTTATATTTCCTCCCCACGTCCACCTTGCTTCAAATTATTTTATGTTGTATAAATATGTATATACTGTTAATGTTTAGGTTAAGTATGGTTAAGGGTTAATTATAGAACGCTGAATGTTTTGTTAAGGAATTTATGGTACTTTATTATTCCCAACAAAAACTCGCATCCTTTGTCTACCCTTTTATAGTCCGATTGTCTTTGTTTTTTTTGTTGTTGCGTGTTGGGATCCGGGTAGACTTTTAACAATATTCTAAATCCCCAACTCGTGACAGTAGAATGAAACATCCAATTAATATTCATTAATATGAAATTAGTCATGAAAGCACAGTCACATGAGATAATCTCATCTTTTGCACGACACATGATGGAATATTAAATATTTGTACCTATTGATTTTTTTATAAAACGTGGTCTGATAGAACAAAACAAATATCAGATTCGAATTCAGCAATATGAAAATAGTTGTGTGAGCATGATCTCATATGTGAACCATTTTGGCTGTTGACCAGTGTAATCATCCGTTTCTTCTTCAATGGCTGAAGTATAGATACCTTTAGCTGCCCGACTACCGCTTTTGATAAGAACATAAGAACATAGGAAGAGATAGAGTCTGAAAAAAGCCGGTTGGTTTGTGCACTCCAGCTCCTATCGAGAGTTACTACCACTCTCTATCATCCATGAATCTATCTAGCCTCATTTTAAAATTTCCAGCGTTCCAGCACTTACTACAAATTTGCTAAGCTTATTCCACTCGTCCACCACCCTATTTGTGGACCAGTTCCTTCCTATCTCCCTCCTAAACCTAAGCTTATCCAACTTAAATCCTTTGCTACGAGTCCTATCCTGCTCGGATATTATAAAAACTTTATCTATATCTCCTTTATTGATTCCTTTCACTCACTTAAATAATTCTATCATATCTCCCCGCACTATTCGTCTTTCTAGGGACTGCAAGTTTAGTTTCTTTAACCTATCTTGATATGGAAGGTTTGTAAGTAAGGGAATCATTTTCGTCATTCTTCGCTTCACCAACTCAAGTGAATTGATATCCGTTCTATAATAAGGGCACCACAACTGAACCGCATAATCGAGGTGCGGCCTGACTAGCGCAAGATATAGTTGCAATACGACCTCTGCACTCTTATTACTTACACTTCTAGATATAGAACCTAATACTCTGTTTGCCTTATTTCGAACATTAACGCACTGTTTTCTCGGCCGTAGGTCCGGGCTTACAAGTACCTTTAAGTCTCTTTGACAAGTCGACTTCTCTAGGTTGATTTTGTTAAGGCTGTATACATTGACAGTATTTGTTCTTCCAATATTAAGTACGCTGCACTTGCTGGTGTTGAATTTCATTTGCCATCTTTCTGACCACTCCTGCAGTTTATTTAAATGCTCCTCTAGTGCGTTTGCAACCTACCCTGAATTAATCTGCCTCCCTATTTTGGTGTCATCCGCTTGCTTATGTCACTGCTGATCCCTGGCTTCTGACGTATGAAATTTTATCTATGTCATTATTGACATCGTTATTTCTCAATACGTCTTCGCATTTTCGCAAAAATGCTTAACTAGTATAATCTAGATCCTCGGCAGTAAACTCTTGTACCTTTAGATGTTACAGAGTGCGACGGGAGTAGGTGATTGGTGGCCATCTGTTGATATCTGTTGTGAGCAGACGGAAGTGTATGTCCCCGGTGGCCAAAAACTCACTGGCGGCACTTTGAAGGCCACTGACACTGGTAGACATCTGTTTATATTTGTCAGTCGTAAACACCGTGGGTTCTTGTCCCTGGCGCTTGGGGTCGCCGACACAGTATCCACGATATATGTAAACACCGCGGTGGTCCTAGTCACTGGCCCTTGAAAGGTGACCGACAAAGTGCCCACTGTCTGGCTTTTCCTTTGGATGCACTATCGGAACACTGTATGGTAATCACTTATTGCACTGATCACATGAATTTTTTTTTTCTGAATAAATCCCGGTGTAGTGAGGCTGTAGGGCATTGGGATACAGCAGGGTGCAGGGCCAGACAGACTCGGCCTGGCTGCCAAAACCTGGGGCGCCTACAGGGCACGTCTTGTCTCACAGATGGTTGGCATGTATGTCCTGTGTATGCTTTTGCTTTCCCACGGGGTGCAGAGGCTACGTGTTAATTTGCTTTAGTACAATCTAATGCCTCCACAGGTCTACAACAATGTGAATACACTCCAATGCCACATAGTTTGTGTTTCACGCACATGTCAAAAATGTGCAATATTTTCATTTTCCAAATCAAACCAGAATGTAGGCAAACAATTAGTAGTGGAAGGTTATCATATAGCACCACACTATTGTGAAATTAGCAGTAATGCAATCACAACCTTGCCTACTCGCCATCATCTTCATTTATCCAAAGCATTACTTCTGAACTGGTTCCCATACCATTTTTCCTGAATATAAATATCAGCAGCCTTCATATTGTATCTGATAAGCTTAAACTTCTATCTTGTATTAACGAGACATAGTTTCCTGACTTACAGGATTCTCTTCCTTTATATTTATCTTCCTGTAAAATCCTCCCTGGTTTCATTATACCTACTATCATATTTATCAGTTCATTGATTGTTATTATAATTTGTTACAGAAAGATTTCTTCTAGGTACACAATAGTTTCTAAGAAGACTTTTCGGAAGTAATTGCAGAAGCATCTGCAAGAAGCAAAAGTTTAGCTATAGCACACTTTATTGTAACACGGTTAGGTACACCTTGGATTTATACCGTGAGGTCTCGGCTGGAGGTGGCCGAAAGGTGTAATAGTATAATAGTATCCTTACATTACATAAAAATTTACCCAAATGTGTAATACTTAAATGTATAATACCAAATTATTCACTAAGTTATTCAATAACGACTCGGTAGTTATTCACTAAGTTATTCAACAATGACTCAGTAGTTATTATTCAACAATGACTAAGTAGTTGTTCATGTCTTACTGTAATGGTCATGATAAGCGCTAACCTGAAAACCTTAAGGATTCATATTACGCTCGAACGTCCACAAAACCTTCCGAGTCCCCCAGTGGAAACGTACTCCGTTTTCTCGGTTCCTTGTTGACGTCACCGATGAGCAGCCTTTGTCTCTGGGAGCAGACGCTCTATGCTGGGACCTGTTGCCATCCAACACTTTGTAATCAATTTAATTTTGCTTTCGATAGCTGAGTCAGAGCATTGTTAGTGAAGATAATAATAGAGAATGTAAATGAGTTCATAGTCCCAATTTCAACGTCAGAGTGTACAGTAAATTAATTCATCGGAATAGGAGTAGCTGGACTCCCTGGCCTGTTTTGAGTGAGGGCGCCACGGGCATTTCAACCGTTAGTAAGTGCCCGTCCCTTCATCCATACAGGTAGGCCATTCCACGCTGTGTTGTAATTTGCCCTTCTTTAAGTGATTTGACCCAATTAATAGTTGATTGTGCAAGTGTTAAAGTAACGTAGTTGATATGCTCTGAGTAAAGTCATATTTACGTCTTTAACGTCCCCTGAAACGTGATGTTGTTGTCACCGGTTAGTAAGTGCCCGTCCCTTCATCCATACAGGTCCCTAACGCAGCCCAGGCCGTGTCTGTAGGGTGGATGTTGTATCCACAATGTCTGGGAAGATGTCCGAGGTCCAGTAGGATCTTTTACCTTCGTGAGACCCGGCCGTCAGACACTTCAGACTACCTATAGCCCCCATAGCTGGCTCGTCTGTCCCTAACGCTCGGCCCACGAGGTGACGCCGGATCACCAAGCCACCCACCACTACCAGCCCCCATCATTGGTGGATGAGTGTCTAACTCAGTAGGGTTATTTGTGTGGTGGAATTAATCCACTGGGATCTCCAGAGTTCGTTGGAAAGTACTCCATGGTGGCTGGACCCCCATGGCTGTTGCTTGAGTATCACCCCCGACGACTGAGTGTTTTAGTGGCAGTTGCCCTAGTATTTATGGTGCTAAGTGATTATAATAGTTGTGTGTTGAGTATGTCCACCCAGTAGGGTTGGAAGTGTTATTATGTCCACCCAGTAATGGTGTGAGTATGTTGAGCCTGAGGGCCTAGTACTAGATTTCGTCTGTTAGTACGAATAAATTCTTTCTTTTAATTTCATATTCATGTTAAATAAACTTTGTATTTGTATAATTGTGTCTATTAATTACCTACAGTATTTACCGTTATTTCTTCCCTATTGCTCGATACTATCATTACACCTACCCATGAGCCTCCTATCGTCACGCTACCAATGATGATAAGTATAAGAGTAAAAGGAATTGTTACTGGCACACAGAGGCCCTTACCAATGGGGGCAGTACCAGCCCTCATATTACATGCTGAGATTCGATTTTTTTTTAGATTGCCCCCGAGGGAGCTAGTTTATTGGGCACCACCTACATCTTGTGCAAGGTGAAGCGCAGAAGCATTTACAGCGCCCATCTAGGAAGCATGCTAAGCTCATGCTTGCCTTTATGACTCGTACATTAAGGGCGTAAAAGCCTGAAGGGTCATAGGTTTTGTCAAGTTACATAAAGTGAGAGAATGATGAGTGTGGGGGGAAAGTTCCCGGTACATTTCATCTGTTTATGGCAAACAGTGGCAGGTCCCTAATAATGTCAAATGCCAGGCCTGTGACTAGGAGGAGGGATATCTGGTCTGGGAGGGAAGAGGTGTTGGTAACGGCTGGGGACCTATAGGAGGAGGTCATAGGGCAAGTGAGGATGTAGTGAGAGATGGTGTGAGAGTTGGGTTGGCCACAAAGTTTATAAACAGTGCGGCCAGGCTCAGGGTTGCCAATGTACTAGCATAAGTACCTGTACCCTAGGCACAGTCTCATGTACATAATCTGTTGAGATCGAGTCAGGAATTGATACCCTTTGTAGTGGCGGTTGTCGTTACCGGTTACAGCGTCATAGTGGCGTAGTGTGACACTACCCCGTTGTTTCAGGGGTGTCCAATTTCCTACGAATGCTTCTCGTTGTGCGGCGTGTATGCGAGATTTGAGAGGATTCAGAGAGAGGGCGAGGGTCGCTTCTTTGGCAAGCCGATCAACAATGTCACAGGCAGTTATTCCTATATGTGACAGGATCCACATAAACTTGACACGGATGTCATCAGTTTGTTCTAGCCCGGCGACGGCGGCTAGGGTGCGTTGGGCGGCAGGGGAGGAGGGGAAGGGTGATTTGAGCCTCGCTAGCGCAGAAGTGCTGTCACTGATTATAAGGAGGTTCCGGCGTTCAGTGCGAGCATAGGTCGCCCCCTCATGAATGCATGGGAGGATGGCTATGCTTTCAGTGTCAGTGGACGAGGCCCAGTCGTGGACCCTGATTTTCCTGCTGGCCTGGCGCTCAGGAATCCACACAGCTGCCCTGTCGCTGCCGAACGTGGTAACAGACCCATCACAGTAGACGAGGATAGGGGGGGTGGGAGGTCGTTAGAGAGGAGGAGACATCATTAATCTGCTCAAGGCAGTTAAGTTTGAGCATATACCGCAGTTGGGTGGATTTACGACCAGGGAAGGTGTGGACGACAACATCAACACTCGGGGAATTCCACGGCGGTAGAGGCGGATGAGTGTACTCGGGAGGGAGAGAGGTCGAGGGGGTGTAGAGGTGATAACACAAGATGTCAGCAGCAGTGTCGACGGGCCAGCGCAGGAGGATGTGAAGATGTGAGTTCAGTGAGCGCGACAGGGGAGTCGATTGCTCACTGCGAATAAGTTTAACACCAAGGATGGCATTGAGAGCAGTATTCGATCGCAGACGAGGCGCAGGATCAGTTCACGCTGCATGACTTCTTTGCTGGTGGTCATAGGGCAGCGGAGGAGGAGTCTCATCGCTCTGTTTTAGATTTTCTCTATACTTTGTTTCTCGCGCTGGGAGGCAACTACAAGGACAGGACAGGCATAATCTATGACAGCTCTGACGATGGCAATGTAAATGAGACTTATGACCCTGACAGAGGCTCCTTTGAGGCCCTGGGTGAGAGACTGGAGGGGACTCGTTCGTTGGCGGCACTGGAAGATGACGTGGGCGGCGACAGCGATGGTGGTGGCACTGGTAGTGGCTCGTACGGGTAGACCACGTACCTGTAGGTGCGTACTTGATTGATGTCTTGTCCTTGCAGAGTCAGCCGTGTCTGACGCCAGAAGTGTGAGATGAACTTGGTTTTAGTGTGTGAGATGACTAGACCGAGTGTTTGACAGGCCCGGGCGAACGTGGAGAGCATAGATTGTTCATGTTGCACTGTAGTAATTTGGAGGAGAATATCATCAGCGTAGCTTATGATGTGACCGTCAAGGGGGCGCCCAGCAAAGATGTCCTTGAGGAGGCAGATGGAGTTCATGAGAACATTAAAGAGTCTACGGCTGAGTACACCTCCCTGGGGAGTGCCAAGATCAAGGTCCCTCATCGTAGAGTAGTGGCCCTGAAAACGGGCAAGGAGTTTTCCCTTCACATCCATGTGAGTGAGGCCCTCAAGGATCACTTCACTTTTGGCTTTATCAAAAGCACCCTTGAAGTCGATGTAGAGGGAGGTTTTGGCTGAGGTGTTTGCCATTTGCCATGTAGTGAACGATGCAGTGAGCAGTGCTCTTTCTGGGGCAGAAACTGCATGTGTTCTGGGTATCAAGTTCTATCTATAGGAGCGAACGCAAAAACCCTGTAGTTTTCGTAGGTTCTATTTACTGGATAAACAAATATGTACACAAGGGAGGTGGCGCTCCTTACTCTGTATGGGGGTCAACTAGCCTCTAGGCGACATGTGGCAAGTGATACATTAACAGCTCCCATATGTCGCCAGGCACATTAATTAAACGTGTGGGACATGGTAAATACATTGCCACACGCTGCTAGCTAGGCTGAATAAATAGTGTATATAAATGGAACACATACATAATATACATACGTAATATACATACAGCATACATAATATACATACACCTCCCTCCCCACTATACGCTCATAGCAAAGTCTTGAGAGGATCTTTTCTTTTGGATCCGTTCTGAGCGTCGAGGGACTTGATCACTGGGAAGGGTATGGGACTCAACACAGGTGGTGGGGTCAGCAGAAGGCATTGTTATGGGGCGGAGAAAACGGGGGTTCCTCCACCACACACGACCACTGGGTAACCGCACTTGGTAGTCCCGTGACCAACCGAGACCCATGACTACGCCCACTTTGTCCCAACATAGGGAGGTCGGGTCCTGAACACGGACTTGGGTGCCGACACTCAACCTGGGGAGAGAACGGGCGTGGTCATTGTAGCGGGCGACGACGTCCTGAACACGTTCGGCGGCTCGGCGATCACAATCCTCTGTCTTGGCCTGCCACTCCTTGGAGAAGGATTGAGGGTGAGCAGGGACACAAGAACGAAGGGGGCGTCCATACAAGACCTGGGCAGGGGAGCGTCCGGTGTAGTTAGGTGTGTTGCGGAGTTCAAGAAGACCCCTGTCGAAGGCCTCGCAGTCAATGTTCCCAGAAGGGGCCACCTTAAGGATGAGGTGCTTCAGGGATTTGACAGCAGCCTCAGCGTGGCCGTTGGACTGCGGGTAATGGGGCGATGACAACACTTGCCGGACTCCCCATCGGTCAAGGAACACAGCAAAGTCCCGGCTTGTGAACTGGGGCCCTCCGTCTGTTCGCAGGCGTACAGGAACGCCCACGTCACGGAAGTAGTGGCGGAACTTGCTGATGGTGGCGGCAGACGTCGTGTCATTACCGCACTTGATGACAACCGGCCAACCAGAGAGACGGTCGACGATAACGAGGAAGGACTTTCCTGACACACAGAAAAAGTCGGCCGACACAGACTCAAAGGGGCGTGTGGGGTTGTCGTCACTCATGAAGGGTTCCTGCTGCTGGCTGGGTTATAATACTTGGCAGGGCTCACACGCACTGACAACATTGGAGATGTCGGAGTCGATGCCGGGCCAGAACACAGTCTGTCGTGCACGTCGTTTGGTGGCCTCAGCTCCATGGTGACTGTCGTGAAGGCGAGCCAAGACGTGGGGACGTGAGGCAGCAGGGACAACTACACGTGTTTCGTACAGAACAAGGTCCCCGTCGCAGTAGAGTTCATCGCGGAGTTTCCAATATGGGAGCAGGGTGTTGTGATGGTCGTAGCGGTTGCTAGGGAATCCATTCCTCACACACTTGACGAGTCGGACATAGGAAGGGTCATCTCGGGCTGCTGTTCGAAGGTCCTCCATTGCCCTGTTGTCATCTGTTGACAGGTCCGAACGAAGGGATTGGACGGCGTGTAGAGTGACCACAGTCCTGACGGAAAGAGCGAGGTCGGCGTCGAGCACATGGTCTTCTGGAGTAGGGCGGCTGACAGGAGAGCGGGATAAGGCATCAGGGATGCAGAGCTCCTTACCAGCACGCCACACTGCTGTGAAGATGTACGCCGAGAGATTCTCTTTCAGACGCTGGAGGCGAGGGTTCTCAACGGCGTCCAGCGTGTAGTGGTTGAGGATCGGGACAAGCGGGCGATGATCGGTCACAAGGTGAAAGCGTTGCAGACCTATGAGGTAAAACCTGCACTTGGACATCGCCCAAACCACAGCCAACAGCTCCAACTCAATAGTGGCGTAGTGCGTCCCGGTGTCAGAGAGGAAACGCGAGCCACACTGGACGAGCCGGAACTGCCCTCCACCATGATCCTGCAATAGGGCGTATCCCACGCCGTACAAGCGTGAAGCATCTGTCTGCAGAACCGTCGGCAAGGCTGGGTAAAACGTGGCGAGGACAGGTGGACTAGACAGGGCCTATTTCACTTGCTGCAAGGCCTTGTCGTGGTCGGCGGTCCACAGGAATGTCCTCTTGGGGCTCATCAGGGGGCGAAGTGGTTGGGCAGCTGCGGAGATGTCCGGCGAAAACTCTGCTAACTGGTTGACGAGACCGATGAAGGACCTCAAGTCGGTGAGGTTAGCAGGGGTGGGAAAATCCGTGATGGCCCTGACCTTTTCCAGGTCAGCTGCGATACCATTCCCTGAGAGGGTGTACCCACAAAAGTCCACTGAAGAGCTGGCCAGAACAAACTTGTCGGCATTTAGGGTGATGCCGTGCGTCCGGCACCTGTTGAGTACCTCGTAGATACGGCAGAGGTGATCCATGTAATCCTCATCGTACACGAGTATGTCGTCGACCACTTTCACGCAGTTTGCCAGACCTTGTAGGGCCATATCACCTCGAAGGCAGAAGCATCTCCTGTAGCGGCGAATCCCATGGGGCCACGGCAATAACTGTAACGTCCATGCGGGGTAATGAAAGTTGCAAGTGGTCGGTCTTTTTCGGCAAGCTCTATCTGCCAGTATCCACACAGGGCGTCCATCGTCGTGAAGAAGCGCGCCTTCGGGTTCACACTGCGTATAGCTGCAAAGGGCGTGGGAGAAGGGTGCACAGGACGAGACACCTGGCTGTTGAGCTTTGGAGAGGTCAGTGGTGATCCGAACATCACCTTTGGGTTTTGCGATGACTACCATAGGGTGACACCATGGAGACGGGTCATCGCCGGCTGGTGCAATAATTTCTTGGGCGACCATGGAGTCCAGCTCGTTTTTGACCGTCTCGCGGAAGGCCAGGGGAACCAGTCGAGGGGTGTAAATAGCGAAAGGCTTCGCATCGTCCCTCAAGTGGATCCTCATGGGGGGGGCCTACCATCTTCTTGAGAGGCTTGGATTCCAGAGCTGACTTGGTCACCAGAACGTCGCTGAATTCCTTCAGGAAGTACTTCCGAGCATCCGAAGGAGAAGTGTCACTGGCAAGAGGTAGGGCGACAGCAGGGTAGTTGCTGCTCCCTTCGTGCACCCTGTTGGCGTGTTTTACCTCAAGAATAGGTTTGGGGAAGCCCTGGGAGATGATGGCCAACTCTTGACAATGTCTGTAGGACAGCAAAGGAGTCGGGACGCCATTATGCACATCAATCCAGGCTTGACACGACCTGTTGCCAAAGGTGACCTGTGCTTGGAGTGAACCTAGGGCTGGGGCCATCTGTGAACCATCTGCCGTGAAGCGGAGATCCTTGGGTGGCGGTCCTAGATCACTTAGCGAGAGCCCAAAGCATTGCAAATGCTGGGGACCGATGACTGTAGCATCAGCGCCGGTGTCGGGCAACATCTGAAGACAGGATGACACACTGCCACAGGTCACGATGACGCTGATGTGCTTGGGAACTTTGGTCCTGGGACGCGAATGGGGAGTACACCTTCCTAATATGGCTCGAGCGTTGTCCAGGGTCGTCATGCTTCTGATTGGAAGACTGTGGGCGGCCCTCACTGGTGGAAGGGCGCTGAAGCTTCCGCCGACGCTTGAAATCGGCTGCTTGTCCAATTCACCAGTCCGTTCACACATATTTATATTTGGGTTTTAAGTAACGAACCCAGACGGTAGTTCCTTGTTTTATTTATAAAAGGTTGAAGATATAATCCGAGTGTTACATAAACCGTAAGTCATCACTGTCTAGGAGTGAATGAGAACGGGACGGCGTATGTAGATAAACGGTAGGTCATCCGTACGATATGAGTGAGGTGAGATACTGAAGCTTGGGGCATCGCAGTGCGTGCTTACAGAAATGCTGAGCTATGGTCTCGCCTCATATTGGGTGAGTGCCGCTCAAGTGTCCTCTCATGCCTTACTCATAGGGACAGTGGAAAGTTACAGGGTGGTGGAATCGAAAAATCTCGATGTAATTGACACATTTCTATAATACTTCTGTTGATGAGAGAGGGGGCCTAGTACATCATTGTTTAATATTAAAACATATTTTTTTCTAGCCGAGTACCTACATCCGAGCTCAGTGAGTCCTAAATAACTCAAGAGTACAGTACATCCTAGACAAAACCCTAAAATGTTATAAAACAGATATGTTAGACACTAAGCTGGGGAAATTACTTGTAGGGGTATGTCCTCTACTACAGGGGACATAGTCTTTTGTGTCGTACGGGTTAGTATGTTATGAAAATGTGAATTGGATATACTGCCTAGTAAACAAACGAAACAGGAACATATTGCAGAAAAACAGAATAGAGGGGAATCGTAAGACTGGTTGCAAATTCCGGTGACAGATAAAATGGCAAGTTATTATTCAAATCAGCAAAATGTGTCTCGTTCAAGAAAGCTAACACTTTTAATTTCTCTGATACTATTTGAATATCCTTGATAGTGAAATTCATTATAGGAAGTGGAATTAAAGCAGACTTGAGTTTTCGATTTAACGCAAAATGCTGATGATTAGGCAAGGTCCGTAATGTACTACAAGTGAATTCACCGTAATCAGGAGCCTTGTAATGCCCTTTCACAACTAGCTGCTTAACACCATTTTGGCATTTTAAAATTACAGTAGTGAGATTTGGAAAGAACAAATACTGCACATTGTGAAAGTGAGCGTGGAACACAGTCTTTAGACTAACTGGCCTAAAACTGCATTGCGCTAACGCTGTGCGTACATTTGGATGTATGACTGCCAATTCACATATTCCTTCTGCAGCAGGAATAAATGCAAACATGTAGGCTGGACATACGTGTAGGTGTAGATAAGACGACTTACACCGTGACAGTACCTCAGAATCCTCTATTGATAATAATGAATATTCTTCATCTACTAAGAAAAATTCTTTAGGCCTATCTAGGGTATACAGTGTGTCGTTCACAAACCAGGGGAAGGGTTCTAAATGCCATGCATTAAACTCATGTTGCCCTCGCATAGGAATGTGGATCAGAATTGCATTGTGCGTGAGGGTTGACTCCAACAGTGGGTAATGATATTGAACCTCATTGTCATTGAAAATAGGAGTTAAATGATACTGCAACTTGGCTATTTTTAAAGCTTCAAGAAGCGTCTGCACAGGCACAAGCTTCGCGTCCACACGTCCTATTCCGGCATCTACAATGCTGTCTATTAGTTCATTTTTAGAGGTTACAATTTTATGAACTGAAATTTCAGCAGCATGCAAATATTCTGTGAAGTAAAGGAGCCATTCTAACGTCGGAATTGCTTTCTGTAACCTAGTAACAATCCTCGAAACTTGGTTAGACTCCATTATGATTGCATTAACCTTTGATTCTAGAGCAGTAATCGCGTGAAAGGTTTGAGAAACAACACGATTCTGTTGAGATACAGCTTGAACGACAATGTTCGTGAAACTATTGTCGAATTCATCGAAGCTGTGCTGAGACCATGAAGAATGTCCAATGCTGATTGTAGTTGGCCGTCGACGTTTTCCATCTGACGCGAAAGTACGAGTTAACTTCTACTCGCAGAACGTAGTTTCATACAATAGTCATTTGGGACATTTTGCTTCTGAACAGTCTGTAAGGATGTATCAATCACATTATCATCAACTTGAGGTAAGACATTTATCTGGGTCTTCTTCAGACGATCCGCGTGCACGACATCTGCGATCTGTGCATTAGGCTTCCATATTTTGAATTTATTGCCTGCTTCTTTTGAGATTATGCGGAATGGACCAGAAAATTTCGCCGAAAGTTTGGAGTGCCTTTCAGGTACCTGTAACATAACAGCGTCCCCAACGTTCAGTGCGATAGGTTTAGCATGTTTATGCTGTTTGATGATCATTTCGGCGCGTGACGCCGCTAGCTGTGATCGTACTTGGTTATGAATTTCTGTAAAGACATGAATTTGTTTTGCCGCAAAATCATCCGTATTATATACCGGGTATGGCGCCTCTGTAAGGATGTCGTAAGGCAGACGTTCATCTGTACCATAGACAATATAGTAGGGTGTTTTGCCCGTAGAGCTATTAACTGACCCATTAATCGACGCTGCAACCTGCGGAAACCAATCCTCCCATGCGTATTGAAAACCACTAACGATTGGACGCAGTGTTTCTAGGATTTTACGATTGGTTCTTTCAACAAGGCCATTAGCCTGTGGATGATAAGCTGTCACAAAAGTTTGTTTAATTCCATATTGTGCACATATATGCTCTATTAGCTCATTCTTGAACTCTGTTCCATTATCAGAGAGTAGAACTTTAGGCGTAGTATATGGACATATGAGATTCATCACTAATGCATAGGCTACTGCTTCGGCCGTTTTGCTTTTTAGTGGGACCAAGACCACGAACCTGGAAAAATGATCCACACACACTAAGACGTATCCTGATCCCTGATGACTCATTGGGAGTTGTAACACATCAACAGCGACTGTGTCAAACGGACGGTCTGGTGTAGGATATTGTAGAATCGGGGCAGGTGATCCTGTTGATCCTTTATTGTTGAGCACATGCCAAAAAATTAGCTATGTGTAATTCTATGTCTTTCTTCATAGTGTTCCAGAAATACTTCTTTCGTAAATCCGCTAAGCATTTATCACGACCTTGGTGACCTGCTTGTGGGACATCGTGGAACAATGTCATTACTGCTTTGCGCAACGTGTCAGGTACGACTATTTGAGACACATTACCCTCAGGAGATTTTCTCGTCCTATTGAGTATGTTATGTCGTAATTCAAACTGACTTAAGGGAAGAAATAACTTGGGGAGTTTAACATCCTCGCCCGATTCGAGAGCAAAAATAACAGCTGACCAATATGGGTCGCGTCGTTGCTCATCTTCCAGTTGCGAAAGAGTGAATGCTGATACAGGCAAAACAGGTGCTATATTTCTTGACAGAGCGTCGGCGACAACATTCGCCCTCCCAGGTAAAAACCTAAATTCGGGGTCAAACTCTTGAATTGTCAGATACCAGCGTGCTACTCTGCCTGATAGGTTTCTGCCATGGAACAGTTCGGTGACTGCCGCATGATCAGTAAAAACAGTTATCTTGTAGCCAAAGATAATGTCTTTGAACTTCTTAAGTGCCTACACAACGGCTAACGTTTCTAAATGCGTCGCCGAATAACGTGTATCAGCATCGATTAGTTTGCGACTTGCAAATGCTATCACTCTAAACTTCCCACGCGTGTCCTCTTGCATGAGCACTGCTCCGACTCCAATTCCGGGAGCGTCAGTACAGAGAGTGAAAGGTTGAGTGTAGTCTGGGAATGCTAGAACCGGGGCATTGGTTAGCGCTGTCTTCAATGCCGTAAAACTTTCCTCGTGTTCAGCATCCTACATAAACACTGCATCTTTTTTGAGCAACCTCGTTCGGGGCGATGCTAATGTTGCATAGTCCTTGATAAAGGAACGATTATAACCAGATAATCCGAGAAGGCTACGCACATGATCATTTGAGGTAGGACGCGGGAACTGAGATACAGCTTTGACTTTATCATTAACTGTGTGTATGCCCTCACCGTCAACTACATGACCAAGGAAATGGATTCTGGATTTTAAAAACTCGCACTTTGAGAGTTTTATTTTGAGTCCTGCTGTGGAAAGTTTGGCCAAAACTTCACGCAGTTTTATCAGATGGGAATCGACGTCCTTACTGACTACTATTAGATCATCCAAATAAGCGCAGACTGTGTTACCAATTAGTCCGGCAAACAGGGTGTTGATCATTCTTTGAAATGTTCGTGGGGCATTTCTGAGACCAAATGGCATTCGTAGAAACTCAAAGTGGCCTAGAGGCGTGCTAAATGCCGTGATTTCTCGTGATTTTTCATCGAGTGGTATTTGCCAATACCCACTAAGCAAATCTAAATTGCTAAATACCGCATTATCCTTGCCTAAGGATTGCAATATGTCACTCAAGATAGGCATTGGGTACCTATCAGGGATTGTTTGATCATTTACGCGCCTGAAATCTATGACAGGGCGCCATCCACCATCCTTTTTCGGGACGAGGAATAATGGGCTATTAAAGGGGGATTTTGAGTGTCTAATGACATTCTCATCTAACATACCCTGTACCATATCTTGCACTACAGCGCGCTGGCTATGAGGTAGTCTATAAGCTGGTACGTAAATAGGGTTGGTTCCTTCCTTTAACGCTATATGATGGGATGTTAAATCTGTCTGACCTAGCGTTTCCCCTGGCAAGGCTACTATTTCTGTATAGTCGGCAAGCAGCTCTAACAGGCGTGTCTTGCCCTGAGGATGATCGATCACCTTAACATGTGGTGCTATTTGATCTATCCTGGCCAGTCGAGTCTTTTGGCAATTCGCAACAATACCTCGAATTAGGAATTTATTTGGTTGCACTTCGACATTGTTGTGATATCTAGAAAATCACACACATAACATCCTTTCTTTAATTTCTTGATAATGTGAAATTGCTGCCGCAATCCCGTAGACTTGTGTGTGTGTGTGTCCCACAGTAGACACAGCTGATTGCAAGGTCCGGTGATTGGGTCAATGCTCACAAAAATCCTGAGTACAGCAAACCGCCGCTAATTGTCACACAACGTCATCCACAATACCATACCTCAGAATGGTGAGACCATCTCTCAGACCGGATGTGTCATCATCACTAGGGTGGGTGCTGGGTGCTGGTAACTGGGGGTTGTTCACGCCATACGAAAGAATTTTGTTGACAGGATGTTGATTGATGAGTAGTCATAACAACTGCAGTCACGTCCTGTCACACCCTGGGCAGTGAACGAATCATTTGCAGAAACTAATGTTCACTTCAGCTCACAGGATTTTTGCGTTGGTGAATTCCTCTTCAACATTGCAGGTACTATCTTCCAACTCTTGCTGCTGTAATCACGCTGGGAAGGTGTGTGGTTGAGGTCGAGAGATATCTCTGACGCATGATCCGCCTTCCTCTTAATAGGATTGGTAGACAACACTTTCGTCCAAGCGGTGAGCATAGGTTCAGAATGACTCATTGCTGTGTAGGAAACACCTTTAAACGTAACACTATTATTACGTGGATGAACATCTATAATGTTCTTTCGAAGAGTTGGTAGACCAAGTAACCCGTCAGCTGGCAAATTGAACTGCTGAACTATATAAAAGTCCGCGTAGAAGGGCGTACCACGTCTTGAGAATCTGAGTGGTAACGTCACCATTCCTTTGATGCTCAGCTGAGTACCTGAAACTCCTTCGAGCTCAGCGTTACTAGGCCTCCATTTGAATTTGCGGTGAGGGAATTTACGTTGTAACTCGTGATATGATGTCAAGGCCAATACATTAGCGCAAGCACCTGTGTCTATATCAAGAGCCAATCTGGTATTATCCACTCTCACCGGCACTGACAACACTTCCACTTTGCTAAGCGCCGCTACTAATGAGGCCGCTATAGAAGTGCTGTGTGGAGGGGTGGAAATTACCCTATCTATCCCTCTCCGTGCTGTGGTGTGCGCTTGTCTTCCCCCGATGACTTGTCCTGGGGACGTTTCTGCTTGCGCCTATACGACACCTCCGTTTCACTTAGGTCCACTCCCCTAGCCTTTATTAGTATATCGCACTCATGTGAACTATGAGATGTCGATTTGTGAAGAGCGCACCATTTGCGCGCTGTCTGGGTAGGAGGAGGTGCTGCTTTGGCTACCTCTCTGTTTGACCTTGAGAATGGCTTTGCACCGGGTGTGGCCTTAAAATTAGCACTATTACCTCGGAGCTGAAAACAATCTTCCATTACGTGGCCACGTTTATTACAATGTGCGCATCGTAACGATGTTTTCTGTTTATATGTTAGGCGGGGAGGAGCGATCGGAGCTAAGTGTGTCGCATAAGGAGTCTGAGAGTGAGGCTGTGACCTACCCCCAAAAATCCCAATTAGCGTTCGCTTGAACTTTTCATAGTCAGGGCTTTGTAAACCAAACCCATTTAAACGACTGCCTGCATAGGAACCCTGCGTTATATGGGAACGTACATATGCTTTCTTTTCTTCGTCAGTCGTTATGCGACTATTACGCATGCTATCTTCACATGCACGAATAAAATGTGCGACCCTATAATCGTCTTGTCCCGTGAAATTTCGAACATAATCGCTGCGCTGCATGATATTAATAACATTATCAGCTTTAGGTGTGGTAGTAGTACTGGTGTGAGATTCAGACGAAGCCATTTTAGTGTTAGTATTAAGCAAGTTAGTATTCTTACTCTTATCAGAAGGGTGGGTTAATAAGGTTGTTACCGATTTAGCAACAGACACACTATCACCTGTAACAGGGGTAACTGCTTTAGTATACTTAGGTGAGGTACTATAGTGATTTCCAGACCGTAGGGTACGACGGTTTAAGTCGTCAAATGATTCGTCTATAACTTTCTCACTACTTCCTACCGACTCATTTAACTGTGTTCCATACTCAAAATCTATGTTAGTCTGGGCTTGATCATTGATGAGTTGGTTGTCAGCAAACAATTGCGCTAGGCGTTCGATTTCATCTACATTAGACATGGGAAACTTAGAAATTATCTATTAGCCCCCTTGGGTCAATGAATACTTAACAGTAAGTAGATCACTTGCCTCTCATTTACAAGACAAATGAATATGTTTTGTAGTTAATTATTAAACTATCAATAAGTAGACAAACACTTACAAACTACTGTAAATTATAGGATTTCAATACATTAATCTTACATTCGACACTTTATCATTGAAATAATCCTATCAGACGAACCTATCGGTGTGAAGATATCTCTCGAACGTGTTCATGTGTGTAGAACTATGTAATTTAAATACCTATTTATACAGAGTAGTACGTCTGTATAGAAAATGTGATCCTTCAAGAGTTCTGGGTGGAGTGTGGGCGGGGCCTCTTCCTAGGATGCGTGCGCTCCTGCTGGTTTCCTTGGCAACGAGATGACGTTTCTGCTTTGGTGAGAGACGAGTCCACTTGATTTAGGTGATTTCCTCCTCCGGCGATCAGAAAACTATGATTGGTTATCACACTGGTGGTTGCTGGTTCGCTGGCGAAAACTACCGTGTGCCCAGTCTTCACAGTCCACGTATATATGGAGATCTGTATGGTGACACCGGAACTTCGTAATTCGCGCTGACGACACAACAATACTGCTCAGCTGCTAGTGAAATACCAATTGAATTCCAGGCTACGAAACTGTTTTTCAACACTGCAACACTGTAATGTCTAGGGAATGCTGAGTGGAGTCTATCTCAACCGGCTCAATCTGGATATGTACCAACAGGCTGTAATATTTGTATATTACGAATTCTGCACGTATTTGTATGTGACAAAGATAAGGAGGGCTCACTACATATCGTCTCAATACGGGATATAGTTTTAAACACTCGGATAATGTAACGCGTCACTGCTGTGTGGTTTCTTGTTTTTCACAAGACACAGACGGATGATACGACTACCAGTTTGAAGAATCCGTACACACCGCTTGCCACCTATATGAATCGGCTGCTTGTCCAATTAACCAGTCCGTTCACACATATTCATATTTGGGTTTTAAGTAACGAAACCCAAACGGTAGTTCCTTTGTTTTATTATAAAAGGTTGTAGATATAATTCCTGAGTGTATATCAACCGTAAGTCTCACTGTCTAGGAGTGAATGAGAAAGGGACGGCGTTTATGTATGATAAACGTTAGGTCACGTCCTTACGATATAAGTTGAGGTGAGGTGAGCTACTGAAGCTTGGGGGCATCGCAGTGCGTGCTTACAGAAATGCTGAGCTATGGATCTCGCCCTCTTGGGTGAGTTGCCCGCTCACGTGTCCATCTCATGTCTTACTCATAGACAGTGGAAAGTTACAGGGTGGTGAATCTGAATATAATATCAGATGTATTGACCCATTTATATAATACGTTCTGTTGATGAGACAGGGGCCTATTACACGCTGTCCCTTGGGTTTGTTGGTAGGGCAACACTTGTCGTAGTGGCCCAGACGACCGCACACATTGCACTGGACGTACTTAGCTGGGCACCGCACTGTGAGCGACCAGTGGCCCTTACGGTCACAACTGTTGCAGGTAGACTCAGCAGCTGGACACACCTGTGTTCCGTGCTGCTTACCACAGCTGTTACAAAAGGAACCGGGCGTGGGCGTGGTGGGCGAAGGCGTTGAAGTAGACTTCTTGTCCTTCTTGTACCGGGACACAGCGCGTACAGCTGTAGGGGGAGCTCGGATGGCAGAGGTGGCACACCTGGCAGCCTCATAGGAGCGACATATCGTCAACACATCCTTAAGAGAAGAGGAAGAATCGAGGGAGGTGAGGCGTTGGACAAGTTCCTCATCCTTAACACCCATCAGGATCACCTGCTTCAACTGGGTCTCCTCGGACTGCTGGTGGTTACCTGGGCATATATCTACCTCTTCCGAGGCTCTCTTGAGTCATACATAAAAGGCATCAAAAGTCTCGCCCTCCATCTGTCTGCAGCTAAACAATTCCCTCTTGCGTAGAGCTTCATTCCGCTGCCCTTTGATGTGCCGTTGTAGAATGTCCAGTACCTCCTCTACAGACAACGAAGAGGTCGGAGGTACCTGCAATGTATGTTCCAAGACACGCTGAGTTTCCAAAGACAGGCACATACGCAGCTGAATAAGTTGTTTAGGCTGTGACAAACTCTGGAGATCCAACATTGTAGCATAATCGGTCCACCGTCGCCGCCATTCACGAAAATTCTGGAAATTCACATCAGGCTTCAAGATGGGCGGTGTTTGAGCGACTGCTTTAGGTGGGGCTGGGGGGCGTGAAGAAAGCATTGATGAGGTATCTGAACCAGTCAGTACCGAGGCAGTGTTAGAGCCAGGGGCTTGGTTAACAGTGAGGCGAGATATCAAAGCTTCAAACCGTGCACTGTCTTCCAATCTCCGTTGGTGGTCTCTCTCTGCCTCGGCTTGCCTTCTTTCTTCATTCTCCACAAGTCTGTTAGCTTCGTCCTCGCGCCTTTTATCCCTCATGAACTTCATTAAAGCAATTATCTCTGAAGACAACGCTGGAGATCGAGGTGAAGCGCTGCGCGATGTGGCGGGAGCTGGAGCGTCCTGTTCAGCCTGGTCATCCATCTCTGCCGAGCTGTCATCCGACTGACTCATCCGGGCGTTGGTTCCACGACTGCGTAAGGCACGAGACATAATAACTTAATCTGTGTACTGTGTCTTAAATCAGTGTTGACCGGTCAGCCCGTCGTATCAACAAGATCTGAGACAAAAAATTAATTAAATGCACAGATAAGTAGATTATATATTTAAAGTAATGGCCGCAGTCAGTGTGTTCGTACGTGTGTGTGTGTGTGTGTGTGTGCACGTCTCGGGCAGTCTCGCTGTGAAGGGGTGGAGGCAGCACTCAGTCAGTCACCCTCTGGTGGCTGTCAGACGAGGGTGTAATGAACTCTACTCCTCACACATGCCCTGAACATGCTTTACACCTTAGGAATCCTTTAGAACAAGGTCGCACAGTTATGGCACTAAACACACAACGCACTAAACACTTCACAGGAAATCACCGTCACTGACACTGCTCAAAGTTTCTATAAATTCCTGGAGGAGACGGCCATTAGCGGTGGTTGACACAGAGCAGGGATCCATAAGCCTGTCTTGCCACAAACTTTACACTTCACTTGTATAATGGTCCAGTATAATGACACACTGTGCCATGAATGTGTTCTGGGTATCAAGTTCTATCTACAGGAGCGAACACAAACACCTGTAGAGTTTTCGTAGGTTCTATTTACTGGATAAACAAATATGTACACAAGGGAGGTGGCGCTCCTTACTCTGTATGGGGGTCAATTAGCCTGTAGGCGACATGTGGCAAGTGATACATTAACAGCTCCCATATGTCGCCAGGCACATTAATTAAGCGTGTGGGACATGGTAAATACATTGCCACACGCTGCTAGCTAGGCTGAATAAATAGTGTATTTTAATGGAGCACATACATAATATACATACAAAATATACATACAGCATACATAATATACATACAGAAACCATAGAGGTCAAGGTGCAGGTGGGCTTCAACTTTCCAGTGGAGACGGTGGCGTATCATGCGCTCCATTATCTTTGAGAAGCAGGAGATGAGGGATATTGGACGATATTCATCTTGTCTGCCTGGTAGGAACTGGGATGGTGGTGGCAGTCTTCCATAAGTGAGCCAGCTGTCCAGTATCAAAAGAGATGTTAAATAGACAGTGGACGGGGTTACCAGGGGTGGCAATAAGAGGTCTATAACTTCATCAGAGGTCAAGCCAGGTCAAGCTGATTTAGCAAATACCTCGCCCGCTCCTCCTTGACTTTCACGCTCTGAGCGAGAGGAGGGACCAGTCTTATCACTAGTTACCCATCACTAGTTACCCAGTCAACACCTCACTTACGTGTTCCCATATACAAGTTGTTACGAGTTGGGGATTTAGAATATAGTTAAAAGTCTACCCAGATCCCAACAGGCAACAACAAAAAAAAACAAAGACAATCGGACTATAAAGGGGTAGACAAAAGATGCGAGTTTTTGTTGTATATAATAAAGTACCATGAATTCCTTAACAAAATAATCAGCTTATAAATTACCCTTAACCAAACTTAACCTAAACATTAACAGTATATACATATTAATAAAACATAAAACAATCGTGAAGCAAGGTGGAGGTGGGAGAGGCAATACAAGATTACAAATACTTAAGTGAGGAGCTGAGATGGCTGACGAGTAAGGCTGAGTATTGCAGAAGACGATAGGTAGTCACTGTGCCGTAGGTTTAGAGGATAGGTGATCCTGTGGTCACTTCCCAGAGTGTAGTGTTCTCTCCTCGAATTGGAGCTCACAAAGAAGACTTGGAGGAAGTGACGCAACAACCAGGATATGGAGAAGGGAAACCCCGGAGTGGTAACTAAGACGAGTCATACTCGTGTCTCGTCCCTAGATGGCGTTGCTCGTGGTGTTGGGTAGGTAGATCAGGACAATTGGTGGAGGGGTTCGTAACACACCCCCCCTCCAAAGACCTCCGTAGTGCGGGCGCGAAGGAGGTGATCACCTGGTGCGTCTGGAGAGTAGCTGCTGCATTTCCACTGGAGCACGGGATAAGGAGTTTGCAATCAGGTTGTCCACCCCCTTTATGTGCCGGACTTGTAGATTATAGGGCTGGGTGAGGAGAGCCCAGCAGAGGATTCGCTGGTTGGAGGTCTTGTTGGTTTGGATGAACGTGAGTGCATTATGGTCGGTGAAGACTAGGGTTGTTTGTGGGCAAGACTGGAGGTAACATTCAAACTTCTTTATTGCCAACACCAGAGCCAGGGCCTCCTTCTCTATGGTCGAGTAGTTGGTCTGATGTTTTTTCAACTTGGCGGAGTAGTATGCCACAGCGTCGATTTGCAGATGGAAGGGCGAGGTGTAGTCAGGGGGGTGGACTACAGGCATGGAGGCAAGGAAGGCTTTGAGGCGGTGGAAAGACTGGTCGCACCTCTGGTTCCAGATGTAAGGGACCGCAGAACTGGTAAGGTCTGTGAGGGGTCCGGCCACGCTGGAGAAGTTACTGCAGAACCGACGGTAGTAGCCGCCCATCCCCAGGAAGCGCACGAGTTCTTTCCTCGTCCTTGGAGTGGGGAAGGACAAGATGGCTTTAACGTTTGCGTCCTTGGGTCTCACCATACCATGCCCAACGATATGTCCCAGGTAAGTAACTGAGGCCCGGCCAAAAGCAGATTTAGCCAGGTTTATGGTGAATCCACTCTCTTGCAGTCGTGCGAACAGTATCTCCAAACGCACCAGATGTTCGTCCCAGCTGTCCGACACCACCACCAGGTCATCCAGGTAGGCGAACGTCCCACCTAGGTCTTGAATTAGGTAATTGATGGCTCTCTGGAATGTGGCCGGAGCATTAGAAAAGCCAAACGCCATAACCAAATATTGAAAAAGACCAAATGGAGTTATAAATGCCGAGATTATTTTTGCCCTATCCGTGAGTCCCACTTGATAATATCCTTTCAACAGGTCCACGCTACTGATAAATTTTGCACAGCCTATGCTGTCTATTATATCTTCAATCAAAGGTAAAGGGTAGGAGTCTGAGATAGTGACCTGGTTCACTTTACGATAATCGGTACAGAAACGAAAAGTGCCATCGGGTTTTGGAATGAGAAGGCAAGGTGAAGCCCAGGGGGAGGTACTAGGCTCAGCTAAGTTATGTTTTAACAAAAAATCTACCTCCTTTTTCATAATCTCTTTTTTTTGTGGATTTAGTCGATATGCTGATTGCCTAATGGGTTGTACATCATCCGAGATTAGCTTAATATCATGTTTAAGTATATTGCAAAACCCTGGGAGGTCTGACGTGACTTTAGGAAATGTTGATAATAACTTAGTGAGATCTTTTGCTTGAGATGGATTCAGAACAGAAAAATACTCATCCAAGTTGTTGAGTATGTGACTGTTAGCAGGGTTTTCTTTAGGTAGAGGGAAGTCTAAATTCTCCAATAGGTCCATGTCATCTGTCTCCGGCCCTGACAAAACCGTATGTAATACAGGTTGGCTTACAGCCTCTAGGATGTCTTCCTCTGACTGCCTGGAATGGTAAAGTTTCATGAGATTAATGTGAACAAGTTGTGAATCTTTTCTGCGATCAGGAGTATGGACTATATAGTTGAGAGGAGATAGTTTATTAGCAACTATATAGGGACCAGTAAACTTGCTTTTAAGTGGAGAGCTTGGAATGGGTAGAAAGAGTAACACTTTGTCACCTGGAGAAAATGATCTTTTAACTAATTTAGTTTGGGACTTCACCATTTTTTCTTGGACTTTTTTTAAGTTTGACTGAGCAATGGTTCGGACTTCAGTTAATTTGTCCCGTAAAGTGTCAATGTATTGGGAAACTGTTGCGGGCTTAATAGATGGAGTGTCAAACCACTGCTCCTACACTATTTTAAGGGGTCCCCTAATTTGTCTCCCATATAGTAACTCGAACGGGGAGAAACCCAATGACTCCTGGGGACATTCCCTGATGGCAAAGAGTAACAAGTCTATGCTTTCATCCCATTCCTTTTGGTGTTCTATACAGTATTTTTTGATCATTGATTTGAAAGTTTGATGGAACCGTTCCAAGCAACCTTGGGATTGTGGGTGGTAAGCCGAAGATGTACATTGGTCCACCCTGAGGTCTTTCATCACCTGTTTGAAAAGATTGCTCGTAAAATTGGTGCCCTGATCAGATTGGATCTCTTTAGGAATGCCCACTGAAGTGAAAAGGTGCAAAAGATGTTTGATTACATTTTTTGAAGTGATGCTTTTAAGGGGAAAAGCCTCAGGATAACGTGAACTGGTATCCATAACTGTGAGCAGGAATTGATTTCCCTTCTTAGTCTTTGGTAATGGGCCCACAACAATCTTTTCAAATGGTGTAGAAAATACTGGGATGGGCTTAATGGGAGCTGCTGGTATACTTTCATTTGGTTTTCCTACCATTTGACAAATATGACAAGATTTTAGGTTGACACATCCTTCCTAAGTCCAGGCCAATAATAGTGTTGGAGGAGCTTCTTATATGTTTTCAGGATTCCCAAATGTCCTGAAATACCATCATGGGCAAGGGCAATTAATGCTGGTCTGACTGAGGCGGGAATTACCACTTGATGTATTTTAGACCACGTGTCTAGATGGGCAAGCTCAGGGGGCCTATAGGCCCTCATCAAAACCCCTTCATGATAATAAAAACACGGAAGGGTGTTAAAATCTTTACCCTCAACTGCTGCATGATGAAGTTTATTCAAAGATGGATCAGATTGGTGGGCTTTAATGAGCTCATCCTTACTAATGGTCTTATTGTACAGATCTTCTGTGGGTAGGAAGATATTGGAGGTGGTTTTAGATGAAGAGGGCCCATTTCGCACACTCTGTGACCGGGTGACAGCACAAGATGGGAAAAGATGAGGAATAGTTTCTTTAAGGTCAGTGGTGGAGTTGACATGTAAGGGAGAGTCGACTGTCTTTATGTTTGGAACCACTAGATCTCCTACCAAGTCATTACCCAATAATAAATGAATGCCGCACACAGGCATTGGGTCTTTCCTAATGGCTATTTGCACTTCCCCAGTATTCAAGGGACATTGGAGATGCACTTTAGCTAAAGGATAGGAAGAATGTGATGAGAGATCTGAAATTAGAAAACTCTCATTAGTAAATGCGGTAGATATATCAGGAATGACGTTAAACAGGAGGATAGATTGTGCTGCGCCCGTATCACGTAGTATACGAATAGGGAAAGAACGAGACCCCTCTCGGATTGAAATTTTTCCCTCATAGGTGAATGAAGAGAAGAGATCCTGATGGGGCCTTTCCACATTGGTATTTGCTATTGGTTTGGATTTGGGATCCAGGGAACTACTTTTAGCAATTCGACACTTTGGGTGTTTACAAGTCTGGATTGTATGGCCTGGGTTTTTACAGTAAGAACAAGTAAGCTTGGTTGCATCGGGGGGAGTAGGTGTGGGACCTTTCGACCTACCACTCACGCCCCCAAGGTTATCATCAGAGGAGGACCTAACATGTCGGGAAGTACCACGTTCTCTACTGCCCAGTGACTCCACCAGCAAGGCGTACGCATCAGCCAGCTCAGCAGCACGCCCTAAATTAACCTCTCCACGATCCTCCACATGCTTCAAGATGTGAAATGGTATCTTGCTCTTCCACTCCTCCAGGACTACCAAATTTAACAAATCCTGAAATGTGGAGGTCTCTGTAGCCTCTAACCACTTCTTAAAAAACCTATGCTTTTCTTGAGCAAACTCAACAAAGGTGTGTGAAAATGGTTTGGTTAGTTTACGAAACTTCTGCCGGTATCCATCTGGCGTAATAGCATAAGAGGTGAGGATATTCTTTTTTACGTTATCATAGTCATCAGTCTGGTCTAAACAGTTATAAACTCTACGAGCCTTACCACATAATTTAGGAACTAACACCGATACCCGCTGGTCCTTTGGCCACTCATTCTTCCCGGCTATTTTCTCAAAAGTCCTAAATGACCCGTCCATATCGGATTCATCACACCCGGGAATAAGGGAAGAAGCAGTAGCAGGGTTAAAAGCAGCTAGTTTCTCTTTTAATGCCACTTCTTTTGATTTAAACTCCGATGTTAAGGTGACTTCTATCTCTCTTACCTGTAGTTCTTTCAGTCTAACCTCCTGCTCCAACTTGGCCTGTTCCAACTTGTCCTGTGCCAACTCGAGTTCTTTCATTTTGATTTGGAACTCGAACCTAGCTCGTTCTAGTTCTAAGGCCTCTACTCTTTGTGCTTTTTCTTGAGGGCTAGCCAGACCTGAGGCAACTTCTGAGTGAGGAGGGGTGGTGGATAGTGGCTGAAGTTTCTTGGACATGGGCGTTAATCGGTCAACAGCGGATTCTTTTAAAACTTCTTGTTGAACCAACACTTCAATCACATGATTTTTTAACATTTCCTTAGTCAGTTGCTGTGAAAATGGGATATTGTAATAGCTGGCTATTTCTTTCCATTCTTTCTTCAGGATATTAACACGTAATTTAGCTACGGAAGGATTTTCAATAAAATCCTGGAGATCAAAACCTGAGGTGGCCATTGTTAAGAAAAATAGGATAAATTAACTAATGGTCAAAAGATAAGATAAGTGGATTACCCTAGAAAATATCACGGCAGTGGATAACCAGAAAGTCCCGGAAACTAACCAAGTTATACCTAGGGGAATTACACTTATGATTATTGTTCTTCTGAGAAGATCCTTAGATAAGGATAAGAGACTTGAAAGAGTTAGGGCGTATTACGGCATTTATATAAAGATCCGGATTAACAACCCTGATATACTTGAAAGAGGAAGGGCGTATTACGGCATTTATATAAAGATCCGGATTAACAACCCTGGAGTATGGTATGATTGACCCTGAATGAGATAATGAGAAGAACAATAATTGAGGCTTTATAATTATGGGGTCCTGGTAGAGCGGGGCGTCCCAAGATATCACTTCCCCCTAAACTAGTGACTATGGAACAGCCTACTCTGGAGTGAGGGTACGGCATTAAACAGATCCGGATTCTTCCCTACACTCGATAAGACTTACTACACGACTGCCACGTGTAATAACAGGTAAGCCTTATGACACTTGGAACCTAATATCCTACGTCTGTCACTCTTACTGTACGATAATACCAATATATGCACACACATATGAAGGAAACTTTAAACCACCGTAAAGCAATTGTGAACAGAAGTGACTGGGAGGAATAATTAACACTGAGTAACAAGGGGGTAAGGAATATGGTACTTAAGGTCGGGTCATGTCACGGTCGCCATTTGTTAAGAGTTGGGGATTTAGAATATAGTTAAAAGTCTACCCAGATCCCAACAGGCAACAACAAAAAAAAAAACAAAGACAATCGGACTATAAAAGGGTAGACAAAGGATGCGAGTTTTTGTTGTATATAATAAAGTACCATGAATTCCTTAACAAAATAAGCAGCTTATAAATTACCCTTAACCAAACTTAACCTAAACATTAACAGTATATACATATTAATAAAACATAAAACAATCGTGAAGCAAGGTGGAGGTGGGAGAGGCAATACAAGATTACAAATACTTCAGTGAGGAGCTGAGATGGCTGACGAGTAAGGCTGAGTATTGTAGAAGACGATAGGTAGTCACTGTGCCGTAGGTTTAGAGGATAGGTGATCCTGTGGTCACTTCCCAGAGTGTAGTGTTCTGTAGTCGAATTGGAGCTCACAAAGAAGACTTGGAGGAAGTGACGCAACAACCAGGATATGGAGAAGGGAAACCCCAGAGTGGTAACTAAGACGAGTCATACTCGTGTCTCGTCCCTAGATGGCGCTGCTCGTGGTGCTGGGTAGGTAGATCAGGACAATTGGTGGAGGGGTTCGTAACAAAGTGCACTCAAAACACTTCCACTGGTAGAGAAGACATAATATACTATCAACCGAAGTAAGTACCTGGGAAACTATATTTTTCTACAATAAAGAAAAAAACAGTAAATTGTTTACTTCAGCCCAGCCATTTAGATTTCCAGAACATATTTAAAACACTCTCTTTCAGCAATGGAGGAGGAACCTAAGACTCTCCCTTCATTGATGAAGGAGACATGAAACTCTCACTCTCATCAATGGAGAACGAACCTAAGGCTGGCCCTTTGGCGATGGAAGAGGAACATAATACTCTCCCTTCAGCGATCGAAGAGGAACCTAAGATTCATCCTTCAGTGAAGGAGGAACCTAAGACTCACCCTTCAGCGATGAAGGAAATATAAGACTCTTTCTTGATCATTGGAGGGGGAACCTAAGACTCTCCCTTCAGCAATGGAGGAGGAACGAAAGACTCCCAAAGAAGAAGGAGGAGGATACTAGGACTGTCCCTTCAGCAATGGAGAACGAACCTAAGACTCCATTTAGCGATGGAGGAGGAACCAAAGACTCTCCTTTCACCGATGGAGGAAGAACCTAAGACTCTTCCTTCAGCGATGAAGGAGGAATAAGAGACTCTCCCGCCACCAATGGAGGAAGAACCAAAGATTCTCCCATTAGCAATGGAGGATGATCCTAAAACCCACCCTTCCACGAGGAAGGAGATATGAGACTCTCCCTTCAGCAATGGAGGAGGAACCTAAGACTCTCCCTTCAGCGTTAGAAGAATAACCAAATAATCTCGCTTCACCAATTGAGGAAGAACCTAAGACTCTCCCTTCAGCGATGGAGAAGGAACCTAAGACTAGCCATTAAGCGATGGAGAAGGTGCCTAAGATTCTCCCTTCAGCGATGGAAGCGTATATCTAAAAATCTTTCTTCAGCGATGGACAAGGAACTCTCCCTTCAGCGATGGAGGAAGAACCTAAGACTCTTCATTCAATAATGGAAGAAGAACCTTAGACTCTTTCCCCAGCGATGGAGGAGGAACCTTAGAATCTCCTTTCAGCAAATGAGCAGAAACCTAAGACTCTGAGTTCACTGATGGAGGAGGAACCTAAAACTCTCCCTTCAGCAATGGGGGAGGGACCTAAGGCTCCCACTTCAACGATGTTGGAGGAAGCGAAGACTGTCCCTTCAGCGATGGAGGATGGAAAAATGACTCTCGTAGGCGAGGGAGGAAGAGCCTAAGACTCTCCCTTCAGCGATGGAGTAATAACTTATGGCTCTCCCTTCAGCATTAGAGGAGGAATCGACGACTCTCCCTTCAGCGATAGAGCAGGAACCTACGACTTGCTGCAGCAATGTTGAAGGTACATAAGAATCTCCCTTTAGGGATGGAGGAAAACCTAAGACTCTTCCTTCAGCGGTGAAGGGGGAACCTAAAACTCTCCCTTCAGCGATGGAAGAGGAGCATAAGACTCGCCATTCAGCGATGGAGGAGGAACATAAATCTCTCCCTTCAGCGATGGAGGAGAAACCTAAAACTCTCCCTTCGACGAAGGAGGAGAAATATAAGATTCTTCCTTCAGCGATGGTGGAGGAACCTAAATCTCTCCCTTCAGCGATGGAAGAGGAACCTAAGACTCTCCCTTCGCCGATGGAGGAGAAACCTAAGACTCTCCCTTCGACGATAGAGGAGGAACCTAAAACTCTCCCTTCACCGATGTTGTAGGAACTTAGACTCACCATTCAGTGATGTTAGGAGGAACCAAAGACTCTCTCTCCAGTGATGGAGGGAGAACCTAAGACTCTCCAATTAGCGATGGCGGAGGAACCTAAGACTCTCCATGCAGCAATTGAGGAGGAGCGTAAGACTCTTCTTTCAGCGATAAAGTTGGAAACTAAGACTCTCCCTTCAGCGATGGAGGAGGAGCATAAGACTCGCCATTCAGCGATGGAGGAAGTACCTAAGACTCTCCCTTCAACGAGGGAGGAGTAACCTAAAACTCTTTCTTCAGTGATGGAGGTGGAACCTAAGACTCTCCATTTAGCAATGGAGGTGGAACCTAAGGCTCGCAATTAAGTGATGGCAGTAGTACCTAAGACTCTTCCATCAGCAATGGAGGCGGATAATTAAGACTCTCCCATCAGCGATGAAAGAGTAATCTAAAACTCTCCATTCAGCGCAAGACGAGGAACATTAGACTCTGCCTTTATCGATGGAGGAGAAACCTAAGACTCTCCCTGTTAGGTTCTGAATAATAAGTTCTATATACAGGAGAGAACACAAACACCTGTATAGTTTTGTAGGTTCGGTTTACTGGATAAGAGTATGTACACAAAGGAGAGCAGCGGTCTCCCTGGCTAGGCTCCTTGTCAACTGCTATAGGCGACGTATGGCAAGTGATACATTAGCAGCTTCCATACGTCGCCAGGCACATTAATTAGGCATGTGGGATATGGTAATAACATTGCCACACGCTGCTAGCTACATAAATGGAGCACATACATAATATACATACATAATATATAATCCAGCATACATAATATACATACACCTCCCTCCCCCCTATACGCTCATAGCAAAGTCTTGAGCGGACCTTATCTTTTGGATCCGTTCTGAGCGTCGAGGGACTTCATCACTGGGAAGGGTATGGCTTGGGGTCGCCGACACAGTATCCACGATATATGTAAACACCGCGGTGGTCCTAGTCACTGGCCCTTGAAAGGTGACCGACAAAGTGCCCACTGTCTGGCTTTTCCTTTGGATGCACTATCGGAACACTGTATGGTAATCACTTATTGCACTGATCACATGAATTTTTTTTTTCTGAATAAATCCCGGTGTAGTGAGGCTGTAGGGCATTGGGATACAGCAGGGTGCAGGGCCAGACAGACTCGGCCTGGCTGCCAAAACCTGGGGCGCCTACAGGGCACGTCTTGTCTCACAGATGGTTGGCATGTATGTCCTGTGTATGCTTTTGCTTTCCCACGGGGTGCAGAGGCTACGTGTTAATTTGCTTTAGTACAATCTAATGCCTCCACAGGTCTACAACAATGTGAATACACTCCAATGCCACATAGTTTGTGTTTCACGCACATGTCAAAAATGTGCAATATTTTCATTTTCCAAATCAAACCAGAATGTAGGCAAACAATTAGTAGTGGAAGGTTATCATATAGCACCACACTATTGTGAAATTAGCAGTAATGCAATCACAACCTTGCCTACTCGCCATCATCTTCATTTATCCAAAGCATTACTTCTGAACTGGTTCCCATACCATTTTTCCTGAATATAAATATCAGCAGCCTTCATATTGTATCTGATAAGCTTAAACTTCTATCTTGTATTAACGAGACATAGTTTCCTGACTTACAGGATTCTCTTCCTTTATATTTATCTTCCTGTAAAATCCTCCCTGGTTTCATTATACCTACTATCATATTTATCAGTTCATTGATTGTTATTATAATTTGTTACAGAAAGATTTCTTCTAGGTACACAATAGTTTCTAAGAAGACTTTTCGGAAGTAATTGCAGAAGCATCTGCAAGAAGCAAAAGTTTAGCTATAGCACACTTTATTGTAACACGGTTAGGTACACCTTGGATTTATACCGTGAGGTCTCGGCTGGAGGTGGCCGAAAGGTGTAATAGTATAATAGTATCCTTACATTACATAAAAATTTACCCAAATGTGTAATACTTAAATGTATAATACCAAATTATTCACTAAGTTATTCAATAACGACTCGGTAGTTATTCACTAAGTTATTCAACAATGACTCAGTAGTTATTATTCAACAATGACTAAGTAGTTGTTCATGTCTTACTGTAATGGTCATGATAAGCGCTAACCTGAAAACCTTAAGGATTCATATTACGCTCGAACGTCCACAAAACCTTCCGAGTCCCCCAGTGGAAACGTACTCCGTTTTCTCGGTTCCTTGTTGACGTCACCGATGAGCAGCCTTTGTCTCTGGGAGCAGACGCTCTATGCTGGGACCTGTTGCCATCCAACACTTTGTAATCAATTTAATTTTGCTTTCGATAGCTGAGTCAGAGCATTGTTAGTGAAGATAATAATAGAGAATGTAAATGAGTTCATAGTCCCAATTTCAACGTCAGAGTGTACAGTAAATTAATTCATCGGAATAGGAGTAGCTGGACTCCCTGGCCTGTTTTGAGTGAGGGCGCCACGGGCATTTCAACCGTTAGTAAGTGCCCGTCCCTTCATCCATACAGGTAGGCCATTCCACGCTGTGTTGTAATTTGCCCTTCTTTAAGTGATTTGACCCAATTAATAGTTGATTGTGCAAGTGTTAAAGTAACGTAGTTGATATGCTCTGAGTAAAGTCATATTTACGTCTTTAACGTCCCCTGAAACGTGATGTTGTTGTCACCGGTTAGTAAGTGCCCGTCCCTTCATCCATACAGGTCCCTAACGCAGCCCAGGCCGTGTCTGTAGGGTGGATGTTGTATCCACAATGTCTGGGAAGATGTCCGAGGTCCAGTAGGATCTTTTACCTTCGTGAGACCCGGCCGTCAGACACTTCAGACTACCTATAGCCCCCATAGCTGGCTCGTCTGTCCCTAACGCTCGGCCCACGAGGTGACGCCGGATCACCAAGCCACCCACCACTACCAGCCCCCATCATTGGTGGATGAGTGTCTAACTCAGTAGGGTTATTTGTGTGGTGGAATTAATCCACTGGGATCTCCAGAGTTCGTTGGAAAGTACTCCATGGTGGCTGGACCCCCATGGCTGTTGCTTGAGTATCACCCCCGACGACTGAGTGTTTTAGTGGCAGTTGCCCTAGTATTTATGGTGCTAAGTGATTATAATAGTTGTGTGTTGAGTATGTCCACCCAGTAGGGTTGGAAGTGTTATTATGTCCACCCAGTAATGGTGTGAGTATGTTGAGCCTGAGGGCCTAGTACTAGATTTCGTCTGTTAGTACGAATAAATTCTTTCTTTTAATTTCATATTCATGTTAAATAAACTTTGTATTTGTATAATTGTGTCTATTAATTACCTACAGTATTTACCGTTATTTCTTCCCTATTGCTCGATACTATCATTACACCTACCCATGAGCCTCCTATCGTCACGCTACCAATGATGATAAGTATAAGAGTAAAAGGAATTGTTACTGGCACACAGAGGCCCTTACCAATGGGGGCAGTACCAGCCCTCATATTACATGCTGAGATTCGATTTTT
The DNA here is from genome assembly GCA_958450375.1 of Homarus gammarus. Classification (NCBI taxonomy): domain Eukaryota; kingdom Metazoa; phylum Arthropoda; class Malacostraca; order Decapoda; family Nephropidae; genus Homarus; species Homarus gammarus. The sequence goes on from CAUDMG010002025.1 coordinate 347,776, forward strand.
TTTTAGATTGCCCCCGAGGGAGCTAGTTTATTGGGCACCACCTACATCTTGTGCAAGGTGAAGCGCAGAAGCATTTACAGCGCCCATCTAGGAAGCATGCTTAGCTCATGCTTGCCTTTATGACTCGTACATTAAGGGCGTAAAAGCCTGAAGGGTCATAGGTTTTGTCAAGTTACATAAAGTGAGAGAATGATGAGTGTGGGGGGAAAGTTCCCGGTACATTTCATCTGTTTATGGCAAACAGTGGCAGGTCCCTAATAATGTCAAATGCCAGGCCTGTGACTAGGAGGAGGGATATCTGGTCTGGGAGGGAAGAGGTGTTGGTAACGGCTGGGGACCTATAGGAGGAGGTCATAGGGCAAGTGAGGATGTAGTGAGAGATGGTGTGAGAGTTGGGTTGGCCACAAAGTTTATAAACAGTGCGGCCAGGCTCAGGGTTGCCAATGTACTAGCATAAGTACCTGTACCCTAGGCACAGTCTCATGTACATAATCTGTTGAGATCGAGTCAGGAATTGATACCCTTTGTAGTGGCGGTTGTCGTTACCGGTTACAGCGTCATAGTGGCGTAGTGTGACACTACCCCGTTGTTTCAGGGGTGTCCAATTTCCTACGAATGCTTCTCGTTGTGCGGCGTGTATGCGAGATTTGAGAGGATTCAGAGAGAGGGCGAGGGTCGCTTCTTTGGCAAGCCGATCAACAATGTCACAGGCAGTTATTCCTATATGTGACAGGATCCACATAAACTTGACACGGATGTCATCAGTTTGTTCTAGCCCGGCGACGGCGGCTAGGGTGCGTTGGGCGGCAGGGGAGGAGGGGAAGGGTGATTTGAGCCTCGCTAGCGCAGAAGTGCTGTCACTGATTATAAGGAGGTTCCGGCGTTCAGTGCGAGCATAGGTCGCCCCCTCATGAATGCATGGGAGGATGGCTATGCTTTCAGTGTCAGTGGACGAGGCCCAGTCGTGGACCCTGATTTTCCTGCTGGCCTGGCGCTCAGGAATCCACACAGCTGCCCTGTCGCTGCCGAACGTGGTAACAGACCCATCACAGTAGACGAGGATAGGGGGGGTGGGAGGTCGTTAGAGAGGAGGAGACATCATTAATCTGCTCAAGGCAGTTAAGTTTGAGCATATACCGCAGTTGGGTGGATTTACGACCAGGGAAGGTGTGGACGACAACATCAACACTCGGGGAATTCCACGGCGGTAGAGGCGGATGAGTGTACTCGGGAGGGAGAGAGGTCGAGGGGGTGTAGAGGTGATAACACAAGATGTCAGCAGCAGTGTCGACGGGCCAGCGCAGGAGGATGTGAAGATGTGAGTTCAGTGAGCGCGACAGGGGAGTCGATTGCTCACTGCGAATAAGTTTAACACCAAGGATGGCATTGAGAGCAGTATTCGATCGCAGACGAGGCGCAGGATCAGTTCACGCTGCATGACTTCTTTGCTGGTGGTCATAGGGCAGCGGAGGAGGAGTCTCATCGCTCTGTTTTAGATTTTCTCTATACTTTGTTTCTCGCGCTGGGAGGCAACTACAAGGACAGGACAGGCATAATCTATGACAGCTCTGACGATGGCAATGTAAATGAGACTTATGACCCTGACAGAGGCTCCTTTGAGGCCCTGGGTGAGAGACTGGAGGGGACTCGTTCGTTGGCGGCACTGGAAGATGACGTGGGCGGCGACAGCGATGGTGGTGGCACTGGTAGTGGCTCGTACGGGTAGACCACGTACCTGTAGGTGCGTACTTGATTGATGTCTTGTCCTTGCAGAGTCAGCCGTGTCTGACGCCAGAAGTGTGAGATGAACTTGGTTTTAGTGTGTGAGATGACTAGACCGAGTGTTTGACAGGCCCGGGCGAACGTGGAGAGCATAGATTGTTCATGTTGCACTGTAGTAATTTGGAGGAGAATATCATCAGCGTAGCTTATGATGTGACCGTCAAGGGGGCGCCCAGCAAAGATGTCCTTGAGGAGCCGACGCTTGAATCGGCTGCTTGTCCAATTCACCAGTCCGTTCACACATATTTATATTTGGGTTTTAAGTAACGAAACCCAAACGGTAGTTCCTTTGTTTTATTATAAAAGGTTGGAGATATAATTCCTGAGTGTATATCAACCGTAAGTCTCACTGTCTAGGAGTGAATGAGAAAGGGACGGCGTTTATGTATGATAAACGTTAGGTCACGTCCTTACGATATGAGTTGAGGTGAGCTACTGAAGCTTGGGGGCATCGCAGTGCGTGCTTGCAGAAATGCTGAGCTATGGGTCTCGCCCTCTTGGGTGAGTTGCCCGCTCACGTGTCCATCTCATGTCTTACTCATAGACAGTGGAAAGTTACAGGGTGGTGAATCTGAATATAATATCAGATGTATTGACCCATTTATATAATACGTTCTGTTGATGAGACAGGGGCCTATTACATCGCTCGGTCACCTACCAGCCGAGCTCCGTGAGGCCTAAATAACTCACAGAGTACAGTACATCCTAGACAACCCTAACCATGTTATAAACAGATATGTAGACACTAAGCTGGGGAAATTACTGTAGGGGTATTCTCTACTACAGGGGACCTAGTCTTTTGTGTCGTACGGGTTAGTATGTTATGAACAATGTTGAATTTGGATGATACTGCCCGGTAATAACAGAACAGGAACATTATTGCCAGAATTAACAGAATAGAGGGAATCGTAAGACTTGGTAGTGCAAATTCCGGTGACAGATAAAATGGCAAGTTATTATTCAAATCAGCAAAATGTGTCTCGTTCAAGAAAGCTAACACTTTTAATTTCTCTGATACTATTTGAATATCCTTGATAGTGAAATTCATTATAGGAAGTGGAATTAAAGCAGACTTGAGTTTTCGATTTAACGCAAAATGCTGATGATTAGGCAAGGTCCGTAATGTACTACAAGTGAATTCACCGTAATCAGGAGCCTTGTAATGCCCTTTCACAACTAGCTGCTTAACACCATTTTGGCATTTTAAAATTACAGTAGTGAGATTTGGAAAGAACAAATACTGCACATTGTGAAAGTGAGCGTGGAACACAGTCTTTAGACTAACTGGCCTAAAACTGCATTGCGCTAACGCTGTGCGTACATTTGGATGTATGACTGCCAATTCACATATTCCTTCTGCAGCAGGAATAAATGCAAACATGTAGGCTGGACATACGTGTAGGTGTAGATAAGACGACTTACACCGTGACAGTACCTCAGAATCCTCTATTGATAATAATGAATATTCTTCATCTACTAAGAAAAATTCTTTAGGCCTATCTAGGGTATACAGTGTGTCGTTCACAAACCAGGGGAAGGGTTCTAAATGCCATGCATTAAACTCATGTTGCCCTCGCATAGGAATGTGGATCAGAATTGCATTGTGCGTGAGGGTTGACTCCAACAGTGGGTAATGATATTGAACCTCATTGTCATTGAAAATAGGAGTTAAATGATACTGCAACTTGGCTATTTTTAAAGCTTCAAGAAGCGTCTGCACAGGCACAAGCTTCGCGTCCACACGTCCTATTCCGGCATCTACAATGCTGTCTATTAGTTCATTTTTAGAGGTTACAATTTTATGAACTGAAATTTCAGCAGCATGCAAATATTCTGTGAAGTAAAGGAGCCATTCTAACGTCGGAATTGCTTTCTGTAACCTAGTAACAATCCTCGAAACTTGGTTAGACTCCATTATGATTGCATTAACCTTTGATTCTAGAGCAGTAATCGCGTGAAAGGTTTGAGAAACAACACGATTCTGTTGAGATACAGCTTGAACGACAATGTTCGTGAAACTATTGTCGAATTCATCGAAGCTGTGCTGAGACCATGAAGAATGTCCAATGCTGATTGTAGTTGGCCGTCGACGTTTTCCATCTGACGCGAAAGTACGAGTTAACTTCTACTCGCAGAACGTAGTTTCATACAATAGTCATTTGGGACATTTTGCTTCTGAACAGTCTGTAAGGATGTATCAATCACATTATCATCAACTTGAGGTAAGACATTTATCTGGGTCTTCTTCAGACGATCCGCGTGCACGACATCTGCGATCTGTGCATTAGGCTTCCATATTTTGAATTTATTGCCTGCTTCTTTTGAGATTATGCGGAATGGACCAGAAAATTTCGCCGAAAGTTTGGAGTGCCTTTCAGGTACCTGTAACATAACAGCGTCCCCAACGTTCAGTGCGATAGGTTTAGCATGTTTATGCTGTTTGATGATCATTTCGGCGCGTGACGCCGCTAGCTGTGATCGTACTTGGTTATGAATTTCTGTAAAGACATGAATTTGTTTTGCCGCAAAATCATCCGTATTATATACCGGGTATGGCGCCTCTGTAAGGATGTCGTAAGGCAGACGTTCATCTGTACCATAGACAATATAGTAGGGTGTTTTGCCCGTAGAGCTATTAACTGACCCATTAATCGACGCTGCAACCTGCGGAAACCAATCCTCCCATGCGTATTGAAAACCACTAACGATTGGACGCAGTGTTTCTAGGATTTTACGATTGGTTCTTTCAACAAGGCCATTAGCCTGTGGATGATAAGCTGTCACAAAAGTTTGTTTAATTCCATATTGTGCACATATATGCTCTATTAGCTCATTCTTGAACTCTGTTCCATTATCAGAGAGTAGAACTTTAGGCGTAGTATATGGACATATGAGATTCATCACTAATGCATAGGCTACTGCTTCGGCCGTTTTGCTTTTTAGTGGGACCAAGACCACGAACCTGGAAAAATGATCCACACACACTAAGACGTATCCTGATCCCTGATGACTCATTGGGAGTTGTAACACATCAACAGCGACTGTGTCAAACGGACGGTCTGGTGTAGGATATTGTAGAATCGGGGCAGGTGATCCTGTTGATCCTTTATTGTTGAGCACATGCCAAAAAATTAGCTATGTGTAATTCTATGTCTTTCTTCATAGTGTTCCAGAAATACTTCTTTCGTAAATCCGCTAAGCATTTATCACGACCTTGGTGACCTGCTTGTGGGACATCGTGGAACAATGTCATTACTGCTTTGCGCAACGTGTCAGGTACGACTATTTGAGACACATTACCCTCAGGAGATTTTCTCGTCCTATTGAGTATGTTATGTCGTAATTCAAACTGACTTAAGGGAAGAAATAACTTGGGGAGTTTAACATCCTCGCCCGATTCGAGAGCAAAAATAACAGCTGACCAATATGGGTCGCGTCGTTGCTCATCTTCCAGTTGCGAAAGAGTGAATGCTGATACAGGCAAAACAGGTGCTATATTTCTTGACAGAGCGTCGGCGACAACATTCGCCCTCCCAGGTAAAAACCTAAATTCGGGGTCAAACTCTTGAATTGTCAGATACCAGCGTGCTACTCTGCCTGATAGGTTTCTGCCATGGAACAGTTCGGTGACTGCCGCATGATCAGTAAAAACAGTTATCTTGTAGCCAAAGATAATGTCTTTGAACTTCTTAAGTGCCTACACAACGGCTAACGTTTCTAAATGCGTCGCCGAATAACGTGTATCAGCATCGATTAGTTTGCGACTTGCAAATGCTATCACTCTAAACTTCCCACGCGTGTCCTCTTGCATGAGCACTGCTCCGACTCCAATTCCGGGAGCGTCAGTACAGAGAGTGAAAGGTTGAGTGTAGTCTGGGAATGCTAGAACCGGGGCATTGGTTAGCGCTGTCTTCAATGCCGTAAAACTTTCCTCGTGTTCAGCATCCTACATAAACACTGCATCTTTTTTGAGCAACCTCGTTCGGGGCGATGCTAATGTTGCATAGTCCTTGATAAAGGAACGATTATAACCAGATAATCCGAGAAGGCTACGCACATGATCATTTGAGGTAGGACGCGGGAACTGAGATACAGCTTTGACTTTATCATTAACTGTGTGTATGCCCTCACCGTCAACTACATGACCAAGGAAATGGATTCTGGATTTTAAAAACTCGCACTTTGAGAGTTTTATTTTGAGTCCTGCTGTGGAAAGTTTGGCCAAAACTTCACGCAGTTTTATCAGATGGGAATCGACGTCCTTACTGACTACTATTAGATCATCCAAATAAGCGCAGACTGTGTTACCAATTAGTCCGGCAAACAGGGTGTTGATCATTCTTTGAAATGTTCGTGGGGCATTTCTGAGACCAAATGGCATTCGTAGAAACTCAAAGTGGCCTAGAGGCGTGCTAAATGCCGTGATTTCTCGTGATTTTTCATCGAGTGGTATTTGCCAATACCCACTAAGCAAATCTAAATTGCTAAATACCGCATTATCCTTGCCTAAGGATTGCAATATGTCACTCAAGATAGGCATTGGGTACCTATCAGGGATTGTTTGATCATTTACGCGCCTGAAATCTATGACAGGGCGCCATCCACCATCCTTTTTCGGGACGAGGAATAATGGGCTATTAAAGGGGGATTTTGAGTGTCTAATGACATTCTCATCTAACATACCCTGTACCATATCTTGCACTACAGCGCGCTGGCTATGAGGTAGTCTATAAGCTGGTACGTAAATAGGGTTGGTTCCTTCCTTTAACGCTATATGATGGGATGTTAAATCTGTCTGACCTAGCGTTTCCCCTGGCAAGGCTACTATTTCTGTATAGTCGGCAAGCAGCTCTAACAGGCGTGTCTTGCCCTGAGGATGATCGATCACCTTAACATGTGGTGCTATTTGATCTATCCTGGCCAGTCGAGTCTTTTGGCAATTCGCAACAATACCTCGAATTAGGAATTTATTTGGTTGCACTTCGACATTGTTGTGATATCTAGAAAATCACACACATAACATCCTTTCTTTAATTTCTTGATAATGTGAAATTGCTGCCGCAATCCCGTAGACTTGTGTGTGTGTGTGTCCCACAGTAGACACAGCTGATTGCAAGGTCCGGTGATTGGGTCAATGCTCACAAAAATCCTGAGTACAGCAAACCGCCGCTAATTGTCACACAACGTCATCCACAATACCATACCTCAGAATGGTGAGACCATCTCTCAGACCGGATGTGTCATCATCACTAGGGTGGGTGCTGGGTGCTGGTAACTGGGGGTTGTTCACGCCATACGAAAGAATTTTGTTGACAGGATGTTGATTGATGAGTAGTCATAACAACTGCAGTCACGTCCTGTCACACCCTGGGCAGTGAACGAATCATTTGCAGAAACTAATGTTCACTTCAGCTCACAGGATTTTTGCGTTGGTGAATTCCTCTTCAACATTGCAGGTACTATCTTCCAACTCTTGCTGCTGTAATCACGCTGGGAAGGTGTGTGGTTGAGGTCGAGAGATATCTCTGACGCATGATCCGCCTTCCTCTTAATAGGATTGGTAGACAACACTTTCGTCCAAGCGGTGAGCATAGGTTCAGAATGACTCATTGCTGTGTAGGAAACACCTTTAAACGTAACACTATTATTACGTGGATGAACATCTATAATGTTCTTTCGAAGAGTTGGTAGACCAAGTAACCCGTCAGCTGGCAAATTGAACTGCTGAACTATATAAAAGTCCGCGTAGAAGGGCGTACCACGTCTTGAGAATCTGAGTGGTAACGTCACCATTCCTTTGATGCTCAGCTGAGTACCTGAAACTCCTTCGAGCTCAGCGTTACTAGGCCTCCATTTGAATTTGCGGTGAGGGAATTTACGTTGTAACTCGTGATATGATGTCAAGGCCAATACATTAGCGCAAGCACCTGTGTCTATATCAAGAGCCAATCTGGTATTATCCACTCTCACCGGCACTGACAACACTTCCACTTTGCTAAGCGCCGCTACTAATGAGGCCGCTATAGAAGTGCTGTGTGGAGGGGTGGAAATTACCCTATCTATCCCTCTCCGTGCTGTGGTGTGCGCTTGTCTTCCCCCGATGACTTGTCCTGGGGACGTTTCTGCTTGCGCCTATACGACACCTCCGTTTCACTTAGGTCCACTCCCCTAGCCTTTATTAGTATATCGCACTCATGTGAACTATGAGATGTCGATTTGTGAAGAGCGCACCATTTGCGCGCTGTCTGGGTAGGAGGAGGTGCTGCTTTGGCTACCTCTCTGTTTGACCTTGAGAATGGCTTTGCACCGGGTGTGGCCTTAAAATTAGCACTATTACCTCGGAGCTGAAAACAATCTTCCATTACGTGGCCACGTTTATTACAATGTGCGCATCGTAACGATGTTTTCTGTTTATATGTTAGGCGGGGAGGAGCGATCGGAGCTAAGTGTGTCGCATAAGGAGTCTGAGAGTGAGGCTGTGACCTACCCCCAAAAATCCCAATTAGCGTTCGCTTGAACTTTTCATAGTCAGGGCTTTGTAAACCAAACCCATTTAAACGACTGCCTGCATAGGAACCCTGCGTTATATGGGAACGTACATATGCTTTCTTTTCTTCGTCAGTCGTTATGCGACTATTACGCATGCTATCTTCACATGCACGAATAAAATGTGCGACCCTATAATCGTCTTGTCCCGTGAAATTTCGAACATAATCGCTGCGCTGCATGATATTAATAACATTATCAGCTTTAGGTGTGGTAGTAGTACTGGTGTGAGATTCAGACGAAGCCATTTTAGTGTTAGTATTAAGCAAGTTAGTATTCTTACTCTTATCAGAAGGGTGGGTTAATAAGGTTGTTACCGATTTAGCAACAGACACACTATCACCTGTAACAGGGGTAACTGCTTTAGTATACTTAGGTGAGGTACTATAGTGATTTCCAGACCGTAGGGTACGACGGTTTAAGTCGTCAAATGATTCGTCTATAACTTTCTCACTACTTCCTACCGACTCATTTAACTGTGTTCCATACTCAAAATCTATGTTAGTCTGGGCTTGATCATTGATGAGTTGGTTGTCAGCAAACAATTGCGCTAGGCGTTCGATTTCATCTACATTAGACATGGGAAACTTAGAAATTATCTATTAGCCCCCTTGGGTCAATGAATACTTAACAGTAAGTAGATCACTTGCCTCTCATTTACAAGACAAATGAATATGTTTTGTAGTTAATTATTAAACTATCAATAAGTAGACAAACACTTACAAACTACTGTAAATTATAGGATTTCAATACATTAATCTTACATTCGACACTTTATCATTGAAATAATCCTATCAGACGAACCTATCGGTGTGAAGATATCTCTCGAACGTGTTCATGTGTGTAGAACTATGTAATTTAAATACCTATTTATACAGAGTAGTACGTCTGTATAGAAAATGTGATCCTTCAAGAGTTCTGGGTGGAGTGTGGGCGGGGCCTCTTCCTAGGATGCGTGCGCTCCTGCTGGTTTCCTTGGCAACGAGATGACGTTTCTGCTTTGGTGAGAGACGAGTCCACTTGATTTAGGTGATTTCCTCCTCCGGCGATCAGAAAACTATGATTGGTTATCACACTGGTGGTTGCTGGTTCGCTGGCGAAAACTACCGTGTGCCCAGTCTTCACAGTCCACGTATATATGGAGATCTGTATGGTGACACCGGAACTTCGTAATTCGCGCTGACGACACAACAATACTGCTCAGCTGCTAGTGAAATACCAATTGAATTCCAGGCTACGAAACTGTTTTTCAACACTGCAACACTGTAATGTCTAGGGAATGCTGAGTGGAGTCTATCTCAACCGGCTCAATCTGGATATGTACCAACAGGCTGTAATATTTGTATATTACGAATTCTGCACGTATTTGTATGTGACAAAGATAAGGAGGGCTCACTACATATCGTCTCAATACGGGATATAGTTTTAAACACTCGGATAATGTAACGCGTCACTGCTGTGTGGTTTCTTGTTTTTCACAAGACACAGACGGATGATACGACTACCAGTTTGAAGAATCCGTACACACCGCTTGCCACCTATATGAATCGGCTGCTTGTCCAATTAACCAGTCCGTTCACACATATTCATATTTGGGTTTTAAGTAACGAAACCCAAACGGTAGTTCCTTTGTTTTATTATAAAAGGTTGTAGATATAATTCCTGAGTGTATATCAACCGTAAGTCTCACTGTCTAGGAGTGAATGAGAAAGGGACGGCGTTTATGTATGATAAACGTTAGGTCACGTCCTTACGATATAAGTTGAGGTGAGGTGAGCTACTGAAGCTTGGGGGCATCGCAGTGCGTGCTTACAGAAATGCTGAGCTATGGATCTCGCCCTCTTGGGTGAGTTGCCCGCTCACGTGTCCATCTCATGTCTTACTCATAGACAGTGGAAAGTTACAGGGTGGTGAATCTGAATATAATATCAGATGTATTGACCCATTTATATAATACGTTCTGTTGATGAGACAGGGGCCTATTACACGCTGTCCCTTGGGTTTGTTGGTAGGGCAACACTTGTCGTAGTGGCCCAGACGACCGCACACATTGCACTGGACGTACTTAGCTGGGCACCGCACTGTGAGCGACCAGTGGCCCTTACGGTCACAACTGTTGCAGGTAGACTCAGCAGCTGGACACACCTGTGTTCCGTGCTGCTTACCACAGCTGTTACAAAAGGAACCGGGCGTGGGCGTGGTGGGCGAAGGCGTTGAAGTAGACTTCTTGTCCTTCTTGTACCGGGACACAGCGCGTACAGCTGTAGGGGGAGCTCGGATGGCAGAGGTGGCACACCTGGCAGCCTCATAGGAGCGACATATCGTCAACACATCCTTAAGAGAAGAGGAAGAATCGAGGGAGGTGAGGCGTTGGACAAGTTCCTCATCCTTAACACCCATCAGGATCACCTGCTTCAACTGGGTCTCCTCGGACTGCTGGTGGTTACCTGGGCATATATCTACCTCTTCCGAGGCTCTCTTGAGTCATACATAAAAGGCATCAAAAGTCTCGCCCTCCATCTGTCTGCAGCTAAACAATTCCCTCTTGCGTAGAGCTTCATTCCGCTGCCCTTTGATGTGCCGTTGTAGAATGTCCAGTACCTCCTCTACAGACAACGAAGAGGTCGGAGGTACCTGCAATGTATGTTCCAAGACACGCTGAGTTTCCAAAGACAGGCACATACGCAGCTGAATAAGTTGTTTAGGCTGTGACAAACTCTGGAGATCCAACATTGTAGCATAATCGGTCCACCGTCGCCGCCATTCACGAAAATTCTGGAAATTCACATCAGGCTTCAAGATGGGCGGTGTTTGAGCGACTGCTTTAGGTGGGGCTGGGGGGCGTGAAGAAAGCATTGATGAGGTATCTGAACCAGTCAGTACCGAGGCAGTGTTAGAGCCAGGGGCTTGGTTAACAGTGAGGCGAGATATCAAAGCTTCAAACCGTGCACTGTCTTCCAATCTCCGTTGGTGGTCTCTCTCTGCCTCGGCTTGCCTTCTTTCTTCATTCTCCACAAGTCTGTTAGCTTCGTCCTCGCGCCTTTTATCCCTCATGAACTTCATTAAAGCAATTATCTCTGAAGACAACGCTGGAGATCGAGGTGAAGCGCTGCGCGATGTGGCGGGAGCTGGAGCGTCCTGTTCAGCCTGGTCATCCATCTCTGCCGAGCTGTCATCCGACTGACTCATCCGGGCGTTGGTTCCACGACTGCGTAAGGCACGAGACATAATAACTTAATCTGTGTACTGTGTCTTAAATCAGTGTTGACCGGTCAGCCCGTCGTATCAACAAGATCTGAGACAAAAAATTAATTAAATGCACAGATAAGTAGATTATATATTTAAAGTAATGGCCGCAGTCAGTGTGTTCGTACGTGTGTGTGTGTGTGTGTGTGTGCACGTCTCGGGCAGTCTCGCTGTGAAGGGGTGGAGGCAGCACTCAGTCAGTCACCCTCTGGTGGCTGTCAGACGAGGGTGTAATGAACTCTACTCCTCACACATGCCCTGAACATGCTTTACACCTTAGGAATCCTTTAGAACAAGGTCGCACAGTTATGGCACTAAACACACAACGCACTAAACACTTCACAGGAAATCACCGTCACTGACACTGCTCAAAGTTTCTATAAATTCCTGGAGGAGACGGCCATTAGCGGTGGTTGACACAGAGCAGGGATCCATAAGCCTGTCTTGCCACAAACTTTACACTTCACTTGTATAATGGTCCAGTATAATGACACACTGTGCCATGAATGTGTTCTGGGTATCAAGTTCTATCTACAGGAGCGAACACAAACACCTGTAGAGTTTTCGTAGGTTCTATTTACTGGATAAACAAATATGTACACAAGGGAGGTGGCGCTCCTTACTCTGTATGGGGGTCAATTAGCCTGTAGGCGACATGTGGCAAGTGATACATTAACAGCTCCCATATGTCGCCAGGCACATTAATTAAGCGTGTGGGACATGGTAAATACATTGCCACACGCTGCTAGCTAGGCTGAATAAATAGTGTATTTTAATGGAGCACATACATAATATACATACAAAATATACATACAGCATACATAATATACATACAGAAACCATAGAGGTCAAGGTGCAGGTGGGCTTCAACTTTCCAGTGGAGACGGTGGCGTATCATGCGCTCCATTATCTTTGAGAAGCAGGAGATGAGGGATATTGGACGATATTCATCTTGTCTGCCTGGTAGGAACTGGGATGGTGGTGGCAGTCTTCCATAAGTGAGCCAGCTGTCCAGTATCAAAAGAGATGTTAAATAGACAGTGGACGGGGTTACCAGGGGTGGCAATAAGAGGTCTATAACTTCATCAGAGGTCAAGCCAGGTCAAGCTGATTTAGCAAATACCTCGCCCGCTCCTCCTTGACTTTCACGCTCTGAGCGAGAGGAGGGACCAGTCTTATCACTAGTTACCCATCACTAGTTACCCAGTCAACACCTCACTTACGTGTTCCCATATACAAGTTGTTACGAGTTGGGGATTTAGAATATAGTTAAAAGTCTACCCAGATCCCAACAGGCAACAACAAAAAAAAACAAAGACAATCGGACTATAAAGGGGTAGACAAAAGATGCGAGTTTTTGTTGTATATAATAAAGTACCATGAATTCCTTAACAAAATAATCAGCTTATAAATTACCCTTAACCAAACTTAACCTAAACATTAACAGTATATACATATTAATAAAACATAAAACAATCGTGAAGCAAGGTGGAGGTGGGAGAGGCAATACAAGATTACAAATACTTAAGTGAGGAGCTGAGATGGCTGACGAGTAAGGCTGAGTATTGCAGAAGACGATAGGTAGTCACTGTGCCGTAGGTTTAGAGGATAGGTGATCCTGTGGTCACTTCCCAGAGTGTAGTGTTCTCTCCTCGAATTGGAGCTCACAAAGAAGACTTGGAGGAAGTGACGCAACAACCAGGATATGGAGAAGGGAAACCCCGGAGTGGTAACTAAGACGAGTCATACTCGTGTCTCGTCCCTAGATGGCGTTGCTCGTGGTGTTGGGTAGGTAGATCAGGACAATTGGTGGAGGGGTTCGTAACACACCCCCCCTCCAAAGACCTCCGTAGTGCGGGCGCGAAGGAGGTGATCACCTGGTGCGTCTGGAGAGTAGCTGCTGCATTTCCACTGGAGCACGGGATAAGGAGTTTGCAATCAGGTTGTCCACCCCCTTTATGTGCCGGACTTGTAGATTATAGGGCTGGGTGAGGAGAGCCCAGCAGAGGATTCGCTGGTTGGAGGTCTTGTTGGTTTGGATGAACGTGAGTGCATTATGGTCGGTGAAGACTAGGGTTGTTTGTGGGCAAGACTGGAGGTAACATTCAAACTTCTTTATTGCCAACACCAGAGCCAGGGCCTCCTTCTCTATGGTCGAGTAGTTGGTCTGATGTTTTTTCAACTTGGCGGAGTAGTATGCCACAGCGTCGATTTGCAGATGGAAGGGCGAGGTGTAGTCAGGGGGGGTGGACTACAGGCATGGAGGCAAGGAAGGCTTTGAGGCGGTGGAAAGACTGGTCGCACCTCTGGTTCCAGATGTAAGGGACCGCAGAACTGGTAAGGTCTGTGAGGGGTCCGGCCACGCTGGAGAAGTTACTGCAGAACCGACGGTAGTAGCCGCCCATCCCCAGGAAGCGCACGAGTTCTTTCCTCGTCCTTGGAGTGGGGAAGGACAAGATGGCTTTAACGTTTGCGTCCTTGGGTCTCACCATACCATGCCCAACGATATGTCCCAGGTAAGTAACTGAGGCCCGGCCAAAAGCAGATTTAGCCAGGTTTATGGTGAATCCACTCTCTTGCAGTCGTGCGAACAGTATCTCCAAACGCACCAGATGTTCGTCCCAGCTGTCCGACACCACCACCAGGTCATCCAGGTAGGCGAACGTCCCACCTAGGTCTTGAATTAGGTAATTGATGGCTCTCTGGAATGTGGCCGGAGCATTAGAAAAGCCAAACGCCATAACCAAATATTGAAAAAGACCAAATGGAGTTATAAATGCCGAGATTATTTTTGCCCTATCCGTGAGTCCCACTTGATAATATCCTTTCAACAGGTCCACGCTACTGATAAATTTTGCACAGCCTATGCTGTCTATTATATCTTCAATCAAAGGTAAAGGGTAGGAGTCTGAGATAGTGACCTGGTTCACTTTACGATAATCGGTACAGAAACGAAAAGTGCCATCGGGTTTTGGAATGAGAAGGCAAGGTGAAGCCCAGGGGGAGGTACTAGGCTCAGCTAAGTTATGTTTTAACAAAAAATCTACCTCCTTTTTCATAATCTCTTTTTTTTGTGGATTTAGTCGATATGCTGATTGCCTAATGGGTTGTACATCATCCGAGATTAGCTTAATATCATGTTTAAGTATATTGCAAAACCCTGGGAGGTCTGACGTGACTTTAGGAAATGTTGATAATAACTTAGTGAGATCTTTTGCTTGAGATGGATTCAGAACAGAAAAATACTCATCCAAGTTGTTGAGTATGTGACTGTTAGCAGGGTTTTCTTTAGGTAGAGGGAAGTCTAAATTCTCCAATAGGTCCATGTCATCTGTCTCCGGCCCTGACAAAACCGTATGTAATACAGGTTGGCTTACAGCCTCTAGGATGTCTTCCTCTGACTGCCTGGAATGGTAAAGTTTCATGAGATTAATGTGAACAAGTTGTGAATCTTTTCTGCGATCAGGAGTATGGACTATATAGTTGAGAGGAGATAGTTTATTAGCAACTATATAGGGACCAGTAAACTTGCTTTTAAGTGGAGAGCTTGGAATGGGTAGAAAGAGTAACACTTTGTCACCTGGAGAAAATGATCTTTTAACTAATTTAGTTTGGGACTTCACCATTTTTTCTTGGACTTTTTTTAAGTTTGACTGAGCAATGGTTCGGACTTCAGTTAATTTGTCCCGTAAAGTGTCAATGTATTGGGAAACTGTTGCGGGCTTAATAGATGGAGTGTCAAACCACTGCTCCTACACTATTTTAAGGGGTCCCCTAATTTGTCTCCCATATAGTAACTCGAACGGGGAGAAACCCAATGACTCCTGGGGACATTCCCTGATGGCAAAGAGTAACAAGTCTATGCTTTCATCCCATTCCTTTTGGTGTTCTATACAGTATTTTTTGATCATTGATTTGAAAGTTTGATGGAACCGTTCCAAGCAACCTTGGGATTGTGGGTGGTAAGCCGAAGATGTACATTGGTCCACCCTGAGGTCTTTCATCACCTGTTTGAAAAGATTGCTCGTAAAATTGGTGCCCTGATCAGATTGGATCTCTTTAGGAATGCCCACTGAAGTGAAAAGGTGCAAAAGATGTTTGATTACATTTTTTGAAGTGATGCTTTTAAGGGGAAAAGCCTCAGGATAACGTGAACTGGTATCCATAACTGTGAGCAGGAATTGATTTCCCTTCTTAGTCTTTGGTAATGGGCCCACAACAATCTTTTCAAATGGTGTAGAAAATACTGGGATGGGCTTAATGGGAGCTGCTGGTATACTTTCATTTGGTTTTCCTACCATTTGACAAATATGACAAGATTTTAGGTTGACACATCCTTCCTAAGTCCAGGCCAATAATAGTGTTGGAGGAGCTTCTTATATGTTTTCAGGATTCCCAAATGTCCTGAAATACCATCATGGGCAAGGGCAATTAATGCTGGTCTGACTGAGGCGGGAATTACCACTTGATGTATTTTAGACCACGTGTCTAGATGGGCAAGCTCAGGGGGCCTATAGGCCCTCATCAAAACCCCTTCATGATAATAAAAACACGGAAGGGTGTTAAAATCTTTACCCTCAACTGCTGCATGATGAAGTTTATTCAAAGATGGATCAGATTGGTGGGCTTTAATGAGCTCATCCTTACTAATGGTCTTATTGTACAGATCTTCTGTGGGTAGGAAGATATTGGAGGTGGTTTTAGATGAAGAGGGCCCATTTCGCACACTCTGTGACCGGGTGACAGCACAAGATGGGAAAAGATGAGGAATAGTTTCTTTAAGGTCAGTGGTGGAGTTGACATGTAAGGGAGAGTCGACTGTCTTTATGTTTGGAACCACTAGATCTCCTACCAAGTCATTACCCAATAATAAATGAATGCCGCACACAGGCATTGGGTCTTTCCTAATGGCTATTTGCACTTCCCCAGTATTCAAGGGACATTGGAGATGCACTTTAGCTAAAGGATAGGAAGAATGTGATGAGAGATCTGAAATTAGAAAACTCTCATTAGTAAATGCGGTAGATATATCAGGAATGACGTTAAACAGGAGGATAGATTGTGCTGCGCCCGTATCACGTAGTATACGAATAGGGAAAGAACGAGACCCCTCTCGGATTGAAATTTTTCCCTCATAGGTGAATGAAGAGAAGAGATCCTGATGGGGCCTTTCCACATTGGTATTTGCTATTGGTTTGGATTTGGGATCCAGGGAACTACTTTTAGCAATTCGACACTTTGGGTGTTTACAAGTCTGGATTGTATGGCCTGGGTTTTTACAGTAAGAACAAGTAAGCTTGGTTGCATCGGGGGGAGTAGGTGTGGGACCTTTCGACCTACCACTCACGCCCCCAAGGTTATCATCAGAGGAGGACCTAACATGTCGGGAAGTACCACGTTCTCTACTGCCCAGTGACTCCACCAGCAAGGCGTACGCATCAGCCAGCTCAGCAGCACGCCCTAAATTAACCTCTCCACGATCCTCCACATGCTTCAAGATGTGAAATGGTATCTTGCTCTTCCACTCCTCCAGGACTACCAAATTTAACAAATCCTGAAATGTGGAGGTCTCTGTAGCCTCTAACCACTTCTTAAAAAACCTATGCTTTTCTTGAGCAAACTCAACAAAGGTGTGTGAAAATGGTTTGGTTAGTTTACGAAACTTCTGCCGGTATCCATCTGGCGTAATAGCATAAGAGGTGAGGATATTCTTTTTTACGTTATCATAGTCATCAGTCTGGTCTAAACAGTTATAAACTCTACGAGCCTTACCACATAATTTAGGAACTAACACCGATACCCGCTGGTCCTTTGGCCACTCATTCTTCCCGGCTATTTTCTCAAAAGTCCTAAATGACCCGTCCATATCGGATTCATCACACCCGGGAATAAGGGAAGAAGCAGTAGCAGGGTTAAAAGCAGCTAGTTTCTCTTTTAATGCCACTTCTTTTGATTTAAACTCCGATGTTAAGGTGACTTCTATCTCTCTTACCTGTAGTTCTTTCAGTCTAACCTCCTGCTCCAACTTGGCCTGTTCCAACTTGTCCTGTGCCAACTCGAGTTCTTTCATTTTGATTTGGAACTCGAACCTAGCTCGTTCTAGTTCTAAGGCCTCTACTCTTTGTGCTTTTTCTTGAGGGCTAGCCAGACCTGAGGCAACTTCTGAGTGAGGAGGGGTGGTGGATAGTGGCTGAAGTTTCTTGGACATGGGCGTTAATCGGTCAACAGCGGATTCTTTTAAAACTTCTTGTTGAACCAACACTTCAATCACATGATTTTTTAACATTTCCTTAGTCAGTTGCTGTGAAAATGGGATATTGTAATAGCTGGCTATTTCTTTCCATTCTTTCTTCAGGATATTAACACGTAATTTAGCTACGGAAGGATTTTCAATAAAATCCTGGAGATCAAAACCTGAGGTGGCCATTGTTAAGAAAAATAGGATAAATTAACTAATGGTCAAAAGATAAGATAAGTGGATTACCCTAGAAAATATCACGGCAGTGGATAACCAGAAAGTCCCGGAAACTAACCAAGTTATACCTAGGGGAATTACACTTATGATTATTGTTCTTCTGAGAAGATCCTTAGATAAGGATAAGAGACTTGAAAGAGTTAGGGCGTATTACGGCATTTATATAAAGATCCGGATTAACAACCCTGATATACTTGAAAGAGGAAGGGCGTATTACGGCATTTATATAAAGATCCGGATTAACAACCCTGGAGTATGGTATGATTGACCCTGAATGAGATAATGAGAAGAACAATAATTGAGGCTTTATAATTATGGGGTCCTGGTAGAGCGGGGCGTCCCAAGATATCACTTCCCCCTAAACTAGTGACTATGGAACAGCCTACTCTGGAGTGAGGGTACGGCATTAAACAGATCCGGATTCTTCCCTACACTCGATAAGACTTACTACACGACTGCCACGTGTAATAACAGGTAAGCCTTATGACACTTGGAACCTAATATCCTACGTCTGTCACTCTTACTGTACGATAATACCAATATATGCACACACATATGAAGGAAACTTTAAACCACCGTAAAGCAATTGTGAACAGAAGTGACTGGGAGGAATAATTAACACTGAGTAACAAGGGGGTAAGGAATATGGTACTTAAGGTCGGGTCATGTCACGGTCGCCATTTGTTAAGAGTTGGGGATTTAGAATATAGTTAAAAGTCTACCCAGATCCCAACAGGCAACAACAAAAAAAAAAACAAAGACAATCGGACTATAAAAGGGTAGACAAAGGATGCGAGTTTTTGTTGTATATAATAAAGTACCATGAATTCCTTAACAAAATAAGCAGCTTATAAATTACCCTTAACCAAACTTAACCTAAACATTAACAGTATATACATATTAATAAAACATAAAACAATCGTGAAGCAAGGTGGAGGTGGGAGAGGCAATACAAGATTACAAATACTTCAGTGAGGAGCTGAGATGGCTGACGAGTAAGGCTGAGTATTGTAGAAGACGATAGGTAGTCACTGTGCCGTAGGTTTAGAGGATAGGTGATCCTGTGGTCACTTCCCAGAGTGTAGTGTTCTGTAGTCGAATTGGAGCTCACAAAGAAGACTTGGAGGAAGTGACGCAACAACCAGGATATGGAGAAGGGAAACCCCAGAGTGGTAACTAAGACGAGTCATACTCGTGTCTCGTCCCTAGATGGCGCTGCTCGTGGTGCTGGGTAGGTAGATCAGGACAATTGGTGGAGGGGTTCGTAACAAAGTGCACTCAAAACACTTCCACTGGTAGAGAAGACATAATATACTATCAACCGAAGTAAGTACCTGGGAAACTATATTTTTCTACAATAAAGAAAAAAACAGTAAATTGTTTACTTCAGCCCAGCCATTTAGATTTCCAGAACATATTTAAAACACTCTCTTTCAGCAATGGAGGAGGAACCTAAGACTCTCCCTTCATTGATGAAGGAGACATGAAACTCTCACTCTCATCAATGGAGAACGAACCTAAGGCTGGCCCTTTGGCGATGGAAGAGGAACATAATACTCTCCCTTCAGCGATCGAAGAGGAACCTAAGATTCATCCTTCAGTGAAGGAGGAACCTAAGACTCACCCTTCAGCGATGAAGGAAATATAAGACTCTTTCTTGATCATTGGAGGGGGAACCTAAGACTCTCCCTTCAGCAATGGAGGAGGAACGAAAGACTCCCAAAGAAGAAGGAGGAGGATACTAGGACTGTCCCTTCAGCAATGGAGAACGAACCTAAGACTCCATTTAGCGATGGAGGAGGAACCAAAGACTCTCCTTTCACCGATGGAGGAAGAACCTAAGACTCTTCCTTCAGCGATGAAGGAGGAATAAGAGACTCTCCCGCCACCAATGGAGGAAGAACCAAAGATTCTCCCATTAGCAATGGAGGATGATCCTAAAACCCACCCTTCCACGAGGAAGGAGATATGAGACTCTCCCTTCAGCAATGGAGGAGGAACCTAAGACTCTCCCTTCAGCGTTAGAAGAATAACCAAATAATCTCGCTTCACCAATTGAGGAAGAACCTAAGACTCTCCCTTCAGCGATGGAGAAGGAACCTAAGACTAGCCATTAAGCGATGGAGAAGGTGCCTAAGATTCTCCCTTCAGCGATGGAAGCGTATATCTAAAAATCTTTCTTCAGCGATGGACAAGGAACTCTCCCTTCAGCGATGGAGGAAGAACCTAAGACTCTTCATTCAATAATGGAAGAAGAACCTTAGACTCTTTCCCCAGCGATGGAGGAGGAACCTTAGAATCTCCTTTCAGCAAATGAGCAGAAACCTAAGACTCTGAGTTCACTGATGGAGGAGGAACCTAAAACTCTCCCTTCAGCAATGGGGGAGGGACCTAAGGCTCCCACTTCAACGATGTTGGAGGAAGCGAAGACTGTCCCTTCAGCGATGGAGGATGGAAAAATGACTCTCGTAGGCGAGGGAGGAAGAGCCTAAGACTCTCCCTTCAGCGATGGAGTAATAACTTATGGCTCTCCCTTCAGCATTAGAGGAGGAATCGACGACTCTCCCTTCAGCGATAGAGCAGGAACCTACGACTTGCTGCAGCAATGTTGAAGGTACATAAGAATCTCCCTTTAGGGATGGAGGAAAACCTAAGACTCTTCCTTCAGCGGTGAAGGGGGAACCTAAAACTCTCCCTTCAGCGATGGAAGAGGAGCATAAGACTCGCCATTCAGCGATGGAGGAGGAACATAAATCTCTCCCTTCAGCGATGGAGGAGAAACCTAAAACTCTCCCTTCGACGAAGGAGGAGAAATATAAGATTCTTCCTTCAGCGATGGTGGAGGAACCTAAATCTCTCCCTTCAGCGATGGAAGAGGAACCTAAGACTCTCCCTTCGCCGATGGAGGAGAAACCTAAGACTCTCCCTTCGACGATAGAGGAGGAACCTAAAACTCTCCCTTCACCGATGTTGTAGGAACTTAGACTCACCATTCAGTGATGTTAGGAGGAACCAAAGACTCTCTCTCCAGTGATGGAGGGAGAACCTAAGACTCTCCAATTAGCGATGGCGGAGGAACCTAAGACTCTCCATGCAGCAATTGAGGAGGAGCGTAAGACTCTTCTTTCAGCGATAAAGTTGGAAACTAAGACTCTCCCTTCAGCGATGGAGGAGGAGCATAAGACTCGCCATTCAGCGATGGAGGAAGTACCTAAGACTCTCCCTTCAACGAGGGAGGAGTAACCTAAAACTCTTTCTTCAGTGATGGAGGTGGAACCTAAGACTCTCCATTTAGCAATGGAGGTGGAACCTAAGGCTCGCAATTAAGTGATGGCAGTAGTACCTAAGACTCTTCCATCAGCAATGGAGGCGGATAATTAAGACTCTCCCATCAGCGATGAAAGAGTAATCTAAAACTCTCCATTCAGCGCAAGACGAGGAACATTAGACTCTGCCTTTATCGATGGAGGAGAAACCTAAGACTCTCCCTGTTAGGTTCTGAATAATAAGTTCTATATACAGGAGAGAACACAAACACCTGTATAGTTTTGTAGGTTCGGTTTACTGGATAAGAGTATGTACACAAAGGAGAGCAGCGGTCTCCCTGGCTAGGCTCCTTGTCAACTGCTATAGGCGACGTATGGCAAGTGATACATTAGCAGCTTCCATACGTCGCCAGGCACATTAATTAGGCATGTGGGATATGGTAATAACATTGCCACACGCTGCTAGCTACATAAATGGAGCACATACATAATATACATACATAATATATAATCCAGCATACATAATATACATACACCTCCCTCCCCCCTATACGCTCATAGCAAAGTCTTGAGCGGACCTTATCTTTTGGATCCGTTCTGAGCGTCGAGGGACTTCATCACTGGGAAGGGTATGGCTTGGGGTCGCCGACACAGTATCCACGATATATGTAAACACCGCGGTGGTCCTAGTCACTGGCCCTTGAAAGGTGACCGACAAAGTGCCCACTGTCTGGCTTTTCCTTTGGATGCACTATCGGAACACTGTATGGTAATCACTTATTGCACTGATCACATGAATTTTTTTTTTCTGAATAAATCCCGGTATAGTGAGGCTGTAGGGCATTGGGATACAGCAGGGTGCAGGGCCAGACAGACTCGGCCTGGCTGCCAAAACCTGGGGCGTCTACAGGGCACGTCTTGTCTCACAGATGGTTGGCATGTATGTCCTGTGTATGCTTTTGCTTTCCCACGGGGTGCAGAGGCTACGTGTTAATTTGCTTTAGTACAATCTAATGCCTCCACAGGTCTACAACAATGTGAATACACTCCAATGCCACATAG
This sequence comes from Homarus gammarus, assembly GCA_958450375.1. NCBI lineage: Eukaryota > Metazoa > Arthropoda > Malacostraca > Decapoda > Nephropidae > Homarus > Homarus gammarus. The sequence continues at coordinate 370,153 of CAUDMG010002025.1, forward strand.
TTTGTGTTTCACGCACATGTCAAAAATGTGCAATATTTTCATTTTCCAAATCAAACCAGAATGTAGGCAAACAATTAGTAGTGGAAGGTTATCATATAGCACCACACTATTGTGAAATTAGCAGTAATGCAATCACAACCTTGCCTACTCGCCATCATCTTCATTTATCCAAAGCATTACTTCTGAACTGGTTCCCATACCATTTTTCCTGAATATAAATATCAGCAGCCTTCATATTGTATCTGATAAGCTTAAACTTCTATCTTGTATTAACGAGACATAGTTTCCTGACTTACAGGATTCTCTTCCTTTATATTTATCTTCCTGTAAAATCCTCCCTGGTTTCATTATACCTACTATCATATTTATCAGTTCATTGATTGTTATTATAATTTGTTACAGAAAGATTTCTTCTAGGTACACAATAGTTTCTAAGAAGACTTTTCGGAAGTAATTGCAGAAGCATCTGCAAGAAGCAAAAGTTTAGCTATAGCACACTTTATTGTAACACGGTTAGGTACACCTTGGATTT